>CACVCL010033986.1:0-142951 GCA_902729485.2 Mus minutoides | reverse complement strand
CCTTCCTTCAAGTCAGCTCCGCCCACCAGAACCTGTCTGGCCAGGCCCTGACCTCAGCAGGCTGATTCACACCTGCATCATCACACTGAGGCCAGCTCTGCATCCTGCTTCCGGCCCCAACCCCCTGTTTGCTTCCCCGAGTCTTCTGGGAGGTACTCTGTCTTCCCTCCTTCCTTCTGATTGACAGTCCCCAGCCAGAACAAATGTGGCTTCTAGGCTCATAAACACGACCATTCCTGGATGCTCAACTCAGAGCCAGATTTTCCTGTCCCTCTACACTGCTGTCAGCTGTGCCCTTGAATGAACTGGCAACGTGGTCCCGGTTCTGACCACACACGCTGCTGTTGTCCCTCTGCCCCGCCCTCTCTGTAGTGGTAAGGTACCCACTCAGCTGTGGGCCTGGCAGGCATTCTGCCGCTGAGCTGCTCTTGCTGGCTCCGTGCCCACGGTAATTACAGGGGCTGGGCCTTGGACATCGTCTCTCCAACCTTGACTTCCAGTCTCTGGGATCTTCTGCAGAGTTTGGAGCGGATTCTAACCACAGGTTGGACGTGCGTGGTCATAGGTATCTGCAGTTAGACAGGGATTTGGAACGTGCCACGGCACATCCGCTCTGACTGCCTCACAGCGAGGCTCCCACTGTCTGTAGGAGCTCTGCATCCATCTATGCCTGTTCCCACCCTGCACGCATGCCGTGCTCTTTAGTGTCCTCTAGTTTAGCTAATGTAAGGTCCTATTAAAGACTTGGGGATCACAGCCTGCTTCTTAACACACCAGATTTGACCACCCATCTCAAATCAGATAATTTTAAAAGCCAAGTTAAGAATGAAAGAAGAAAAAAAAAAAAAAAAAAGAGGTTTATTCAATGTTGCCACACTGGGAAAATTGGCAAGTGCATGGATAGATGGGTGCATGTGTACATGCGTGCAATAAATTGTTATGATCCATTTCTCAGTATGAGGTGGGCTTAGAGTTCATCCAAGTTACAAACAAGCAGGAGGTGATAGGTCCAGGTTGTCACTAGATCTCTGTCTCTCTTTCCCTTGTGACCTCATGGAAATATTCACGGGACACATACCCAGGTGTGTAAGCACCAGGTAACATGGCAGTTCAATGCTTATTTTTTTTTATTTTAATTTTGAAAATAGTTTGAAATCAAACATCTTTCTGGGTAGCTGAATCTTTTCCCTTCTACCCCCATGCCTGAGCAATACCATGTCTCAACATCATAGCAAGTCCTTGGTGTTGCCAGCATTTGGCTATTGTGTAAGGCGTGTATGACACTCACTGTGGTTTTGACTTGTGTTGCTTTGACTGTGGCAGTAAATACTTTCTATGGCTCACTTGCTAGTGTACATTCTCTTCAGGGACCCATTTCTCCGTGGCTTTTGCACATTTTCTTCCTACACTCCCCTTCTGTGTGCTACATGCATGTATGTATACTTGTGTGTGGGCACACTCACCTGTGTGTGCCCATGTGGAGGTCAGCAGTCAACACTAGGTATCTTCCTCGATCTCTCTACCCACCTTAGTTTGGGTGACTGCCTCTCTCCTGAATCTGGGGTTCACTGTTTCAGCTAGACTGACTAGCCAGCAAGCTCACAGGATACTCCCATGTCTGCCTGTACAGTGCTGTGGCTACGGTACCATGGTTACAGGTGTGGACCGCCATGCCTAGCTTCTACGTGAGTGCTGGTGACCCCTACTCTCATGCTTACACATCAGACACACTACTCACTGAGCCAACTCCGCAGCCTGGCTGTTGCTGATTTTCTAGTTGAACTATTTGCTTCTTTGCTATTCAGTATTGAAAGCATTTTATTCTAAGCAAGCACAGTCCTTTCCCACACATGTAGTGTGACAGTTTCTCTCCTGTTTTGCTTCTAGTCTTTTGATTCCAAGAACAAAGGATTGTTTTCTCTCACTACTTCATAAACTTTAGGGTATTTTTTTCTTCTTCTTCTTCTTCAAAGCTTGTCCCCTGAGGAGGGAGAAGCATGGCCATCTACTTCCTGGAAGCAGAGGGCAGATATATCTTTAAAAGCATCACACAGAACTATTGACTGTTCCTGCCATACAGAAGCGTCACAAGAGTCCAGGAACAATAAGGCCAGTGGTTTTGAGCATGACCCAAATGGAATCCGATACACTCAAGCATCATTGATGGGAATAAAAAGGCAGAGGGCTGGGAAAGGCCACATTCTAAAATATTTAGGAATGAAATCGGCAGGACCAGAAGTCGGTCTTGGGTTTGTTTTATGTATGGCAAACGAGAAAGAGGAGACACTTCACTGAAGTACTTTGTGGCTTTGGACTGAACATGGTGAGCATGTCTGGGGATGCAGGAAGGTGTGGGTGGGTATGATGGAAAGAGCCACAGGTGAGCGTTAGAGAAAGTAAATGCTAGGTACCTGGGGAGCTATGTGAAGACACCTGGGGGATGGCCAGGGCTGGCTCTAAGTGTCCCCAACAGAACATGACAGAAATGGGGGGATCCTAAGGAGACACTGGCCCCTTGCAAGCAAGGAGAGTCAGAGGCAATTTGTGCATCAAATCCTGAAGAGGTCACCTCAGCGATCTGAGGACCCTGGATTCCCAAGCATCTTCCTTCTGGGAGCTTGGGGAAATTGTCTAGAGACCTGGAAAATGTATGGTCTGGATGCTGAGGAAGACCCAGGGGGCGGAAGTAGAGAGCCATAGCATGGGCTGTGTCTTAGGGCTCAGTGCCCAAAGGAGAAAGCTAGGCAAGGAGGGTGTGCAAGCTCCCATTTACACTTGTTTGGGGTTTGAGAGACTTTGGTATGCTATGATGAAGGGAAAGAGTCTAAAGAGAGACAGTTTGAAGAAATGGAGGTATAAGAGAGCATAGGAGCTGACTGCAGAGCTATGGTCAGTGCGGATCATAGGGGAGGGACTTCCCTACAAGAGCAGCCTCTTAGTCCTCCAGGCTTGGAGAACTGGTGAAATGAGGGGCAGGGGCCCATCTTCAGGTAGGGAGTAGTTCACAAATATATCACAATGGACCACTTTCCATATGAAGTAAGCTCGGAGCTCATCAGAAGACCACAGACAAACAGGAGGCTGTGTCTTCCTGTCTTTCCCGGCTGGGAGCCAGCGTCTGTTTGTCTCAGTGTTCTCAGGTCATCCTAGGGTTGATAAGTCACAGGCAGTCTGCCACTGGGTCCTTCTATCAAAAGAAGAGGGGATCTCAAGTCCCAGATGGAGGAGGAGGAATTTGCTGGGGATAAGGAAGATGGAACCTCACTGAAGAACTCAGACAGTGAGGAATTCAGGGGACATAGAATCATGACTAGGAACTATAAAAAGCTGTAAACAAACAAAACACCACAAGGTTCCAAATCAGGGTGCCAACCACTCTTGCCTTTCCTCTAGGCCGACACAACTCTTTCCCTTCATCATAGCATACTAAAGTCTCTCAAACCCCAAACAAGTGTAAATGGGAGCTTGCACACCCTCCTTGCCTAGCTTTCTCCTTTGGGCACTGAGCCCTAAGACACAGCCCATGCTATGGCTCTCTACTTCCGCCCCTGAGTCTTCCTCAGCATCCAGACCCTACATTCTCCAGTGTCTCTAGACAATTTCCCCAAGCCTCCAGAAGGAAGATGCTTAAGGCTATGAAACAAACTCCTTTGCTTCTGCTAAGTCCCAGTGCTCTTACTATGAAGTGAAGACCAGTGTCTCACAATAGCAATTTTCTCAGGCCTCTGTTGGCTGGCCTCTGGCCTCTCCTGGGCACAGCTCAGTGTTGAGTTGAAGAGAAGGGTTTGGGGACCCTGGAGAGAGGCTAATGGTGGGCAAGCTGCAGGGTTGTCAGTTGGGCCTGAGCATCCAGTGGAGGCTGGATCTGTGGACTTTGCAGCTTTCTCCATGGGATTGATGCATCGGCCTCACCCACGTTCCCATGGTTGACATGGGAGTCAGAATAGATGTCTGCCCTATGCAAAAGACAGCAAGGATAGAACACCTTGGGAATGGTGCAGAGGGGATGATTTTAATATGGAACTCATTCCGTGAGCAAACTTGTTTGCAAACACTTGTTTGCAAACTTGTTTGCAAAAACTTGTTTGCAAACACCAGTGGCAGGCATACATGGTTTGAGAGCTGTAATTACTGTGGAAAGAAGGGAAGGAATTCCGTGAATTGCCTGTAGTTCACTGCTTGGGCACAAAATCAATTGAGGCCCTGTGACAATAAGCAGTCCCACTAGTAACCTTCCCCAGCAAAACATGGCTCATGTTGCCCAGACAATGTGCCTCTTTGTGTGGCCCGCAGGCCTGGCCCCGCGACTGTAAGAACTTCAGCCAACTCAGCATTTGGCTTGGTGACCCAAGGGTTCTTGGGCCACATCATCAGAGACACACAGTGCTGGGGATACGTCTGTTGTTTGCTCCCCACACCACAACCACTGACGATTCCAGCCTGTGGGACCTTCAGGGAGGGCAAGGCTGACGTCAGCCCAGGAAGGGAGAGTCCAGGTCTAGAGAAGACGGGTTGTGTTCAAGGCATGACAGTTTCTGTGGAGACAAGATGGACGGCCCACTCTCCGTCGAGTGGGGTTGAGTCTGGAGGGGAAAAAGAAAGCCAATTCTCAGTCATTTGTTTGTGAGGAGATTGCCAAGAGAGGCTGAGCTCCACAATGGACCAACATGGCAAGGCCACCTTGCCCATTTTCTAAGTAGACATCTGAATTGTTGAGCATTGGAGATCTACAAGCGGTTTCTACTAGCAATCCTGCGCTACAGAGAGATGAGGGAATGGAATGGATGGTATATTCAAAGCTGGGGGCTCCAATGTACCACCCAGGTCTGTTTCAAAGAAGGCCTGAGCCAGCTTGTGATGGTCAGCTTGACTGGACTTAGAACCACCATAGAGACAAGATTCTGGACAGTTCTGTAGGAGAGCTTCTAGACTGGCTTAAGTGAGGAGAGGGAGGGAAGCCCATCCTGAAGGTGGATGACATCTTTCTGTGGGTTGAATCTTGGAATGAATGAAAAGGAGACAGTGAGTTGTGAGTACCAGCATCCATTTCTCTCTGCTTTCTCACTGCAATGGGATCAGCTGCTGCACGCTGTTGCCACCATTAACCTTAACTGTGACCCCAAATGAACCTTCCCTTGTTAAGTTGCTTCTTATTAGGTATTTGGTCACAACAATATGAACAGTTAACTAATTTACTGTTTATCCAGGCAAATCCAGGAGCCCAGGAAGGTCTGAAGGTCCAGGCTGCACAAGAATCAGCTGTCAGTCGATGTCATAAGGACCTGGGCCGGTTCCTTCTTCTGCTAAAGAGGGATCAGGAAGGCTCTCCCTCCTGAGTGCTGGGATCAAACGTGTGATCCACTATGCTTGGCTACCTGAAGTCATTTTAAAGGCACGTGGGTTAGGGGTTCCTTAGGAAGCTGCCACGTGGCTCTTCTGTTTACAGTGGGTTCATCCATTTCTTCTCGGATTCTTTTACAAACATTTTACTTTGTATTATTATTGTGGTGTGTGTGTGTGTGTGTGTGTGTGTGTGTGTGTGTGTGTGCTTGCCTATATGTGTTTACTAGTTTTCTAAGTAATACATTGATTCCCTAGGATCCTAAGGAATGGTGTTAGTGTTATTTTATTTTATTTTATTTTACTTAACTTTAATATCATTATAAACTTACATATTTAAAGCCTCTCTGAGATTTTCTAGGTGTCCTGGAGAGGATCTAGGTCTGTCTGAATTACACCATTTTGTTCTTATTAAAAATGGAAGATCTATTTTTTTTTCTTATTGAAGATGCATCTGTTACAAATTCTCACCCTGATAATTCTTTGACATGAGAAGGCTTGGATTTGAGATCAGAAGAAAAACACATGGTAGTGAAAATCTGGATAGCTCTTGTGACCTGAATTGCCCCATGGATGCTTTGTTCCTCATGAGACAACTAGTCTTGTGAGGCTTCATGTTAGATCTTCAATGCAGCCATTTCAGCAGGCAGAGGGAAGTCTCAAAACCTGTAGATAGGTCACCAAATGAGGGGTGCCAAGTAGGACTTCTAATGTATCTAGTCTTCAGTGTCACCTGGGCACCCAGAAGTGTGTCTCTTAAAGTGATTGTCAAACCAGCAAGTTGGCAATTAGGATTTACCATCATGGTGATGGCCAGGTATTATGGTTCCACAGAAAGCACCCAATTCCTTTGTTCATACATGATGTCCAAAAACATCTAATTCTAGTTTGAAGATTTATATTTTTACAATAGTGTCTTTGGCGTTAGGAAGGGATGGAAGATCCTACAAAGGGTCAGGCATTGTGCAATGCCTAGGAAGTGCCCCCAGGAAGAGCAGAGAAAGCAATCAGTGTCTTTTAGGATGACAACACACAAATTCATACTGGGGGAGAGAATGCATTTAGTGCATCACAGAAACCAATAGATATCTAAGGTAAAGGGTCCCCTCCCCCAGCTCATGTGTTAGACACGTGATTCCCAGAATGTGACACTATATTAGAAGGATGGGGAACCTCTGGGAACTAGATGCTAGTTAGAGAAAGTAAGTTCCTGGGTAGAGGGGATGTTGAAGCGTATAGTAGGGCCTGCTTCCTATCCACACCCTGTCCTATAGAAAGTTGAGCAGGCAGCTTCATACCTGCTACCATGGCTGGGGGAGCCTCACACCTGCTGCCACAGCTGGGGGAGCCTCTTCTCACCTGCTGCCACAGCTGGGGGAGCCTCTTCTCACCTGCTGCCACGGCTGGGAGAGCCTCACACCTGCTGCCATGGCTGGGGTAGCCTCACACCTGCTGCCACAGCTGGAAGAGCCTCACACCTGCTGCCACAGCTGGGGGAGCCTCTTCTCACCTGCTGCCACAGCTGGGGGAGCCTCTTCTCACCTGCTGCCACGGCTGGGAGAGCCTCACACCTGCTGCCATAGCTGGGGGAGCCTCATACCTGCTGCCACACCTGGGAGAACCTCTCCTATCGTCGTCATTATTTTCCTGCTATGATGGCCTGAGTTCTCCAACTTTAGTCAAAACAAATTCTACCTCCTTTGAGTGGCTTCTTGTCAGACTTATGTCTGATCATGAGAAAAGTAAGAAACAGAAATTAAGGAATTTGGAACTATTTCTAGTTTGGAGCCATTAAAGGGGAAGGTGAACAGGAGACACAAATATTTTCTTTTAAATCCTTTCAGAACTTCTGATCAATTGGGTGGCTCTTGATGCTGTATGTGATTACCATGAACCCACAACCAGAAACCTTAGTCTACCACAAAGAAGATGGCTATTGTTTTGAATTTTCCATCATTGTTAATCTCAATTAGCTGCCCATCTTAATAGAAATCCACAAGTTAGACCGCTTACAGATGTGAATGGCATTGTGTAATTTTTCCTAGATGTGCTCTCAACACAACCTAGAATCACCTGAGAGTCTCGATAACAATCTGTCTACCTTGGTTTGAGCTGTGGACATATCTATGGAGAATCGTCCCAATTGTTTCTTTATGTAAGAAGTTTAAGCCCATTGTGGCAGCACCATTCCCTAGGTAGCAGCATTTCCAGAACAGTATAAGAGAGGAGAAAGTTAGCTGAGAGTGAGCACACAAGGATCCATGTCTATTCTCTCTCTGGTCTTGACTGTGAATGATGCTTTGAGTTCCTGCCTTGACTGTTCCACAGTACTGGGCAATAACCTAGAACCATAGCTGAATAATCTATTCCCTCTCCTTGTTGTTTTCTGTCAGGGTGTTTGACAGTGTAACTCTTTTCTGTTGTTGTAATAAAACTGATTAAGACTTAAATCTGAGGGGTGATCTGTCATTGCCTTTATTAAGAGTTCATGTTCTTTATGCATAGAGGACCACATTGCCTTAGTCTATTTGTTCTGTGATAACAAAATGCCGTTGAGTAGATAATCCATGAATAAGGGATTTACTACTTACAGTTCTGAATGCTGGAAAATTGACTCATGCCCTTAGATTCCTGATTCACTCACAGATATCTTTTGGCTGTGTCTTAATTGGTTGATGGGCCCAGTGGGAGAGCCTTGTGCACCCTTTTGTGTAAGAACATTAATTCCAGGGTGGGAAATGTCTCAGTCAATAAACTATTTGCTGTGCATGCATGAAGGCCAAGGCTTTGCGTGGTGGCTCATGACTGTAATCCCAGTGCTGAGAAAGCAGAGCCAGGAGGATCTCTGGGGCTCGCTGGCCAAACCAATGAGCTTCAGGCCACGGGAGAGACCCTGTCTCAAAAACTAAGGTGGAGACCAATTGAAGAAGACACCTAAGGCTAACCTCAGTCTACACACACACACCATATGTGAAACCGCCTCCGCCTCCATTGGGATCTACTAATTCCATAGGCCCCCAGTTGCCTTGTGGAGAGGGAAGGGCTTTTACATATGAATGTAGGGGCACAAATAAGTGCCCCATTTATGAAGCAGTCTCAGTCATTCCCATGGGAACTCCAGCTTCGTCCCATCTATGGAGATAGTGTGTGTGTGTGTGTGTGTGTGTGTGTGTGTGTGTGTGTGATGTACCTTGCACTCTAGTCAAGCTGTAAAGCACTCCCAGAGCCTCCACAGCATGCCTGCCTGTTGCTTAGGACCCTGGAAATAGGGTTTACTGGGGCAGCTGCTTTTAGTAGAGCCAACCCCTGCATTAGTGGAGGTTCTGTGACTCAGCTTGTGAAGGGTTAATTACATCTGGGGGTTTCGTTCTGCTGTGAGTAAGGAAAAGAAGGAGAGAGCAAGAAGCCAGGAAGCCCTTACTCAGCCCCCAGCAGCAGGTCTTGAGTCCTCAGAGGTTGCAGAATTGCCCCCCCCCCTTCAGCTCTCCAGAAGCTGAGGGGCTTCCAGTGAGCACCGTCCTAGAGGAGAAGCCAGGTGTGAGGGAAATGCAACCACATCCTGGGCTCAGGTGATTCATAGACCGTGAAACCACTTCTGGAAATATTCTGCTCACTCAGCAGAGAGGTGTGATTAGCTTGGTCTCATCCCTGGTGCTTGTTAGAGATGGACAGGTCAGCTTGATGTCACTTGTGGAAGCCAGGAGGAAAGCCACAAACATCCCAGGAATCTCGTTTGCACTGTAGCTTTTGTGTGGGGCTTGGGGTGGGGGTAGGGTGTACATGGACTTGGGCCTGGCGTTGTGAAGGGCTCCCCTGACAGCTGGCAGGGAGATTTTTCTAATACCTTCCCTACACATGAGGTCTGGATTGCTGTGATCCACTGCTTCATGGGTGCGGCAGAGCAGGAGGCTTGCTTCAGACACACCAGCAGGGAATACTGGAGGAGTCTCCTAGTATCTGGGTACTCTATGGGTTTTCTTCTGGTGTGTGTGTTTGGTTTTTTTGGGGGGGGGGTGGGATGAGAAAATCTGAAACTATAAAGGGAAGAAAACTACTTTTCCTCCCACATCCATACCCAACCCAACCCTGTGACCTCAGACCTGGGTGTCATGGAGATAGAAAGATGAGATTTCCTCTTACCACAGGGGTGACCTGGGGAAGACACTTACAGATCAACAGCTACTGGAGGATGGTGACGTGATGATTGAGGGGAGGTGACGTGACCCGGAAGATCATATCTTCTCAAACGGAAATTAGTAAATAGAGAGATGACTGTCTCGAAAAGGATGTCTCAACATGGCAGGAAGCGTAGGCACTGGGGTTGATGACAGAGGGGCAGACCAGGTGACTGACCATGGTCTAGTGATCAGAGGGTGACTTGCTTGAGAGACTTGAGGAAGGCTGGTCCTTGCCTTCAGTAAGTCATGCACTAATAAGTCTAAAGCAAATGCGTTTTCTGCGTCTTGGAAAAGGTTTGATGGTGCCCAGTATTTGGATGTGCACTGGGGGTTAATGAGGTTAATGAGTGTTTTCAGAGTGCTTAGAGATGCAGTTATATGGCACACAGCCAAAAGCAAGGCTGGCTTGCAGCCCATTGACCAATCAAAACACAGCCACCAGGGACACAGCAGCATCCAGGCATTCAATGAATAGTAGTAATTACAGTTTATGGCCCTAACCAGCATACTGTCAGCAAAAAGGCTGGGTTGCCCACCTCAGGAAGTGCTGGTGGGCCTGTGATTATGCTCCCCAAACTGAATGAGGGTAGAAGAAAACTGTCCCTCAAGAGAGTCTTGAGCATAGCTGGGAGGATTTCTAAGAGTCTCACTGAAGGCGAGGAGTCAGGGGTGCTCCCCTTTCACACCCAAACTAAGCTTTCTTCTGAGAGATGAAGAACTGGGGTTCCCAGGAGATTGGTCCATAAAGTCATCTGCTCGATAATAGCCTCCTAATATAGCTTCCAAATTAAATTCCACAGGAAGGGACGGCAGAGTCTGGCAGGTAGCGGCGTGTTTCTCAGAAGGAGGAGTCAGCTTTTTCCCAACAGGAAAGTCACTATTGCTATCTAGGTATTTCCTGGGATGAAACTCAGAAATCTGTTTTCTATCATGATCAGTCCAGGTTGAGGGTACAATGACATCTTTAGAAAAAACAAAACAAAACTCTTCAATGGCTTTTTGTCTTCTACATCTTTATCTATTCAAGAATGACTTAAGTAGGAAGCCTGATGATGAATCTCCTCCAGGTCTATGTCTTAGTTAGGGTTTTACTGCTGTGAACAGACACTATGACCAAGGCAACTCTTATAAGGACAGTATTTAATTGGGGCTGGCTTACAGGTTCAGAGATTCAGTCCATTATCAAGGCAGAAATATGTCAGCATCCAGGTAGGCCTGGTGCAGGCACAGCTGGGAATTCTACATCCTCATCTGAAGGCTGCCAGTGGAAGACTGACTTCCAGGCAGCTAGGGTGAGGGTCTTAAGCCCATGCCCACAGTGACACACCTAAGGCCACACCTCCCAATGGTGCTACTCCCTGGGCCAAGCATATACAAACCATCACAGTCTATTTCTACAAGATGTATTACAGCCAATTGATCAATACACCACCTAAATTCCCCTGGAGTTGGTAGTTTTGTGGATGTAAAGACAGAAGGACTGGCAAGGGTTTGTTCATGGAGATGAGAATAATCACTAGAACTTTCAAGGGATTTAAAACAGATCTTCCTAGAGTTTCTGGTGTTGTTTGCATTTTTAATTTGCTGACATCTCCCATAGCCCAGGAAGTAAAATTTGGAAGATAAGAATTGAGCAGGCTCCTTCAGTAACAGCAGAGACGGCACTTCCAGTGACCAATCAGTGTCCAGGCATCCCTTTCTCTCCTCTCCTTCTCAGGCAAGTCTGGAGCCAGGAAACAGAGCACTCCAATTCCAGACAGGAGTCAATTCAGGAGGTACCAAGAAGGCAAGAAAATTAAGTGTTTTTGATCTTCTCCATGTTACAGAAGAAAGTGTAGCTTTGGATCTGGCCACAGATAACTTTGGATAACTCTCTTACATTATCCCCAAAGGTTGAATGTTAGAAGTTAACCACTGGTGTGTATGGTTCTTTACTTTCAGGGACAGTCAAAATAATCTTGGGAAGAAATGGATTCACTTCTCAAGGATTTATTGTCTATCCAGATATAGTTGATAGGGATAGCAAGGAAGAAATAAAAATCATGGCAAATGTGGAAAAGGAGATGCAGATTGAAACAGGGGATAGAATTGCTCAGTTGTCATTGTTTCCTCAAGGGCAACGCCGCTCCCATTGAATGAACAGGAGCCTTTGGGAGCACTGGGAGACATGCGTTCTGGAAAACACTTGGCAATGATCAGAGACCCAAATTAATAGTACCAACGAATGGTGTGGACATAGAATGCTTGGTGGATACAGGAGCTGTTGTTAGTATACTTTTCCAAAAGTCTTGGAATCCATATTGGCCACCTCAGAAGATTTAAACACAATTTATAGGAATTGGTAAATTATCATGAATAAGACAAAGTGTCTGATGTGGGACCTGTGTGGGACCCGAAGGGCAAACAGGGAAGTTGAGACTTTATGTGGCTGACATACCCATAAACTTATGATAAATCAATCTTACAACAATGGGGCATTCAAATTAATATTCATGAAATCTTAGGGACAGCAAGTAAGGAAATTAGAGGTGATCTGGTAGATACTCCTGGGGAAGGTATTGATACTGGTGACAGAGAACAATCATAGGCTGTGCCCATGATCAAAACACAGGAAAACAGTTACAGAAAGAGCCCATCATACCTCAGAAACGCTGCTTATTAAACAAAAAAGGAGAGTGAAGATCCCCAGGGACAGACTAAACGATGCATTGCTAACGCTCAATTTTCTTAATATTGGTGAAAAAAGAACATCAGCAGCTGAGAGACACTGGGTTATCAGAAAACCTGAGGAACTGGGCCAACCAACATACTGTAAGGATGTGTTGACATTGGACTGGAAACCTGCAATAGTTTTAAGATGGGGGCATGATTATGTTTATGTATCTACAGGGAATGGAAAAAGTATGGTTACACAGAAAACTTATAAAGATTAGATCTGACCAGGGAAAACCTCTTATCAGCTGAGACATAAATGTCCTCGAAAAGCAAATAGCACAGGTAGTTCACAGACTGTCTCAGTTACTGATTTTTCCAAAATATGCATGCAAATCAACTTCAAAAGGGCTAGCCCCAGTGTCCCAGGGTAAGACTATCCAATACAGAGACTGGGCAGGCAATGCAGAGACTTCATAAACACAGGGATTGGGTGACAAATGCTACAGCTAGCTTTTTTCAAACTATCCATTTTTTCCCCTTGGGGCCCATACATGAATTCTTCACCCCAGTTCAGCAGGAAGCAATTTTATGAAGATCATCACTCTAGTCCCTTAAGTTGGGGTGGATAGGTTTGGTCACTTGATGTGTTATAATTGTTATCATTTAGGATGGAAGATTATTGTTGGTTATGATCAGGGATTGATAAAAACTTAAAGTAGTTTTGTTTGAAATATTGTATATTGATAGAAATTTAAGTTTTTGCTTAATTATTGTATATTGATAGAAATTCAAAATTGTTTTCTTAGATTATTCGACTATATTGTACATATGCCATTTATTGAAAATGTGATGGTTCTTACAATTATTTCTATTGTGTATAGATTGCTAGTGACCATCTTAAGGACAATTCTTGAATAGAAAGGGGAATGTGAAGTGGAAACTTAAGTTTTTTGGAAAGTTAGTTATGTCAATTTTTTTTTGCTGGGGCACACAGGTGAAAGGATATCTTGCTAAAGCAAACACGTAAAAGGACCCAGGATGAAGGAGTATAAATATGACCCCACAGACAGTGAGAGACGGGCACTGAGCATTGGTTTGGTTTGCTCTGCTTCACTATTCTTCGCTAACGGCATGCACATATTGGTTCGCCTTACATAGCATTGTTGAGCTCAATTTATGATAATGCTGCCAGTTCGTGTGTGGTATCTGCCTGCCTAGAGGACTGGTCTGCAACTGCTGAGTCATAGTTGGTGTTTGCTACGGGACCGAACTGCTCCCAAAGAACTATTGCTGAACAGGTTCACTTCCCCCATATCTCTTCCACTACCGCTGTTGTGTAGTTGACTAGAGGAGTGGTGAACTCTTATTAAAAGTAGGTTGCAAAAAAATTTCTGCCTACACTGGTCTGTTTGGGTTGGCAGTGAAAAAGTTAAGTGCGCTTTACTAATTAAGACTCTATTAGTCCAAGTTGCTCAAGAGCTTGTTTTCACCCTTCTCTCCTCTGAGCTAAGTCCCAGCATACCTGGCTGTGAAGCAACAAACCTCCCTTTAATCCAAAGTCAGCCAACGAAGAGATACACTGCCACGGGTGCATGCCAGGAAATGCCAGCCCAACAGGTGCCTGTTGGAGAACCGGGATCGCCAGAACCCAGTACAAAGGATTCCCAGTTCTCAGATCAGAGCTCCCCAGTGTCTGGAGCGTTCTTCCCTGAGGAGCCTGGCAGGAGAAAGGCATCATTTGCTGGCCAGAAAACTGCAGGAATAGAATTTAAGAGACTAAGCAAATCTCAAGGGGTCTGGGGATGATGGTCACTTGATAGAAGACTTGGCTGGTGTTGGTCTCCAGATTCAGTCCTTATACTGGGGAGGAGAAGAAGAAACACATGAAGGAGACCCATGAGGTCCACTTTCATTTCTTTTGATAATTTGGAAAATTTTAATTATTATTTTATGTGTATGAGTGCATGTAAATACACTGTGTGTGTGTGTGTGTGTGTATGTGGTGCCCACAGAGGCTCAAGATGGCATCAGATTCTCTAGACCTGGCATTACAGGCAGTTGTGAGCTGCCATGGGGTTGCTGGGAATCAAACCTGAGTCCTTTGGAAGAGCAGCAAATGCTCTTATCTACTGAGCCATCTCTCCAGCCCTGACCTTCATTTCTATAGATGGCCATAGAATAAAATGCCATCATTACGAGAATATAAATTATACAAATTAAAATGGTTAAAATTTATTGTATGTGTGTGTGCATATGCACATGCATGGATTTCTGTGCATCGTGACATGTGTGTGAGAGAACAACTTGCGGGAGCTGAACTCTGGGTTCTGGGGATCTAACTCACATCACCAGGCTCGGCAGCAAGTCCACTTACCTGCTGGAGTAGCTCATCGGCACAGAACGCGCAGCCTGTAGAGGCCTCTGACACATAGTCTCCCTGGAATAATCCAAATCAATCTTTTCTCCCTTAAGTGTCTTTTCTAAAGTACTTTGTCAAGAAAGACAACTGATCTACAACTCATCGTCATTCAGTCAGTGAAGGGGGCATGGAGGTGGGTCTCAGGAATCGGTCTGAGTGGGTACACATTAAAGAGTGTGGCACAGGCTCACCGGTGCTATTACATGACGAGGGAGAACTGGGAGGCTAAGGTGTGCAAAGCAGCACCAGCAAAGACCATCCATCCTGGGACACACAGGGCAACCCTGTGCCCACGCTGGTGCCTGCACATCAACCTGCTTAGCCTGCTCAGCTTGCCCTGCACACAGAAACAAATTACTGTGGTTATAAAGTCACGGGAATTTTAAGTCTCTTTGCTGTGTGTTGCTTTTGTGGTGACAGTTGGTAAATACATTAATCGCGTAATCCCAGAACTAAACATAGTAGCGAATGCCACCCAACAGGTGAGGCTGGAGGAGGCACATCCTGTACCATTAGTCTCTAGGGCTTTACAGTGATGAGGAGGAGAAGGTAAGGAAGAGGTGTCCAGAGGCTAAATGGAAGGTGAGGTGTTAAGGGAGCGAGAGCTGCGTGGGTAAGATGGTTCGGTGAGTAGAGGTGCTTCCACCGAGCCCTAGCTCCATTCCCTGGTCACAAATGGTAGAAGGATGAACCAATTCCTCCAAGTGGTTTTTTTTTTTTTACCTCCACACACATGCTGTGGCACATATACACCCCAACATGCACAACCAGTCAATCAAGTATGTCACCTGCTAGGGACAGTGGGTAATAAACAACATACTTTGTATGACACTATTGAGATCAAAAGAAAGCGTTCTTAATTATGCAAAGACATGGACATAAACTTGGACTGTCTGGGCAAATGAAGATGTATGACCAACTAAAGTGAGGACTGAGAAATAAATTCAGACCCAGTGACTCAGGGATCACTGTTCGTCTGCACAGTTCTGTTGAGTCAGAGGGCTGAGTTTATCCAGGTCTGATTGAATTCAAGAAAAATGGGAGGACTATGAACAGACACTCTCAGTAGCCAAGGAAGATAAGAACACAACAATTGGTATTTTTTTGATTGAATATATTTTATAAATATTAACTAATGTGAATGATCAAGAAAATATGAGAAAATGACAATAGGGTTTGGGGTCACTGAGCAGCGTCCTGGGGATGCTGGGAGACCAGGATCTGATGGACAAACAAGGCTGCCAGCCCCTCCTCTGATGGTGGCCACTTATCCCAGCTCAGGGAGGAAGCAGTGCACACAAGGTGGATGGGTATCTATGGCGAGGATGGTGAAGGGTTCTTTCGAACTGTCAGCCGACCGTGAGCTTGCAGCAGGAGAAGGGGCAAGGTAACCACTGTCCAGGAGGTCTGGAGAATGATCATTCATGGAGACAGAACAAGATTGGCTGGCATCCCGAATGTAAAGTGGTGTCGGCAGAGGAGATGCCATTTCCACTTACAGAGTGGAGGAATGGGATCCAGGGATGCTACTCAGTTGGTGATTGGTTAGCAAAGGTGGTAGGTACCCTGGGCTCTAACCCCAGCATCAGGAAACCTGGTACGGTGAGGCATGCCACTAGGGAGGTGGAGGCAGGAGGATCAGAAATTCATGGTCATGTACAGTTTCTTAGGAAACTGGAAGTCAGTCTGGGTACCCCAAATCCCTGTCTCAAAAAAAAACTCAAATCAACAAAACAACAACAAAAAGAAAGGAGAGAGAGAGAGAGAGAGAGAGAGAGAGAGAATCACCATACTCTAAATGGCTATATGCCTAAAGGCTTTTCTTGCAACAGAGGGTTGATACCCCAAGGCGATTAGCTGCCTGAATTCCAAAAAGAGAGGTTTTGTGAGCAAAGCTGGGGCCCAATAGCCATCACCCGTGGCCCAGCAGGGCACAGAAGCAAAACAGCAGATGCAAGTGGTTAAGAAGAGACCAGCAAAATGCATCACCAACTGCCAGCAGCCACTGTGGGCTTGGATCTGGGCAAGCAGGGTCTGTCAGCAGGGACATGCGGCTTTCCCCACAGGCTCTTAGGAAAGACAGGGAGAGGGAGAGCTGGAGAAACGCCCCCTGGTGGTGCAGGCGTGGGAAAGGTTATAGGTGAACAGGAAGAACTGGATGAGAAATATTTTAAGAGTTGGAGATCAAGAGTTCCATAAAAATAATAATATATTATAAATTTATATTATAAAAATAAAAAAGTTATAAAAAATAATTTGAGAAACCCCCAAATGATAAACCACTACCTAAATATGAACAATTCCAAGAGAAAAAACAAAACTGAAAATTAAATTAAATTAAATTAAATTTAAAACACCAGATACTAGCAGGCCTAACTGATAAAACCAAGATTAAAGAGAAAACCTTGAGGAGAGCTGCTAGGGAGGAAGGTGGGGCAGGGTGCATGGCAGCAAAGGGATCAGGGAAGAGGCACAGAGAACTCTGGAGCTATGCATGTGGGCAGCAGTGGCTTGCCATCGGTCAATACTGGAAGAAAGTGACTGACCCAGAATTCAGAAAAAAGTGACCTTGCACAGTGGGGGTGGGGTGGAGAGATAAGGTAAAAGAGCGGTAGAGCAAGACACCTGATTCCCTCCTCTGGCCTCTGGGCATGAGTGAACCCATACACACACACACACACACACACACACACACACACTCACACACACACACACACACACACACACACACACACACACACACACACACGGCATCACTCCAAACAGTATAAATAACTAAACATGATTTGTAAAAAAAAAAAATCAAATGGTCAACTGTGTGCCACTACACAAGAAACCTACTTGTTTGAGTTTTAAAGAGATTTATTTTTATTTTTACGTGTGTGTGTGTGTGTGTGTGTGTGTGTGTGTGTGTGTGTGTGTATGTGTACAGGTGCCCATGGAGGCCACAAGAGGGTATCAGATCCTCTGGAACTGGAGATATAGGTTGTTGTTAGCCACATGATGTGGGTGTTGGGAACTTGGGATCTCTGCAAGAGCAGAGCTGTCATGCCCCAGTGAAATTCCCGTCAGTGTGCTCTCATGCTTAGAGCCACCCTCCTCAAGTATTTTGTGTGGTCAGAGACAAATGATTGAAATAGGTGGGTTTTGTTTTTGTTTTTGTTATTTTTGCTTTTGCTTTTGTTTTCCCCTTCTGGTGATATACTATGAAGAGTGAAAGAGAATGAGGGAATTTAAAAAGAAGTTGTAAAGATTGGGTCTTGGACTTTACACTGTTATATTTTGACTCTGCGATGTCTCTCGCAGGCTCATACACTTGAACATCTGATCTCCAGCTGCTGGTGGAGCTGATTTGGAAAGTCAAGGAAACTTTACAAGCCTTGCTGGATGGCCACTGATAAGCGGGCCTTGAGGTCTATAACCCACTTCTTCCTGTCTCTACTTCCTGTTCCGTCTGATCTCTATTTTCTATTCTGCAGAGGGGTGGAGGAGAAGCCCAGGCAAGATACAGAGTGAGAGCAGAAACTGCGGAATGTTGTAGATCAACGGACTGGAAGAGCTGGTCAGAACTGCTGGGGTTTGGGTCCCAGAGGCAAGGTGATTATTTACGCAGGGTGGTCAGAATGGGTGCTTGAAATTGATACTGTTGGTAATGATAAGGTCAAGGGTATGGGCCCTGGAATGACTAACCACGACGGCCATGATCACAGGAAGAGACAAGGTGAAGTCCTGAGTTACCGGGTGCTGGAGATGATGAGAGCCAGGAGCTAAGGTCTTGCAGTGATGGAGGCAAACAGTTCAGATGGGAGGCCATGCCACAGAGGGAGGGAAGGGCACAGACTGATGACATGAGACTATGAATGGGGAGGGAAGGCCAGTCTGAAACTAGTGTCCCGGAGCATGAAGATGCCTAACACGTGAGCTCCACGATGCCAGAGGAGAGAAAGCTGTCACAGGGTTCCAGAGGAGAGGAAGCTGTCACAGGGTTCCCGAGGAGAGGAGTGTTTTGGGGGTGTGAGGCATGAGATGTGGCAGGCAGCAGGATTCTTACTCTGTATGTGCTATGGATGGAGCCAGGCTGGATGCAGTCTCTCTCCTTTCCACTGGGAGCGAGGCCCTTGGAAGGGGAGGAGGTTCAGCACATTTCTTTTTGTCTTGTTTTATTTTCCCTCGGGTTTTGTTGTTGTTATTGTTGTTGTTGTTTTGTTTTTCCTTTCTTTTTGTTTTGTTTTGTCATGTAACTCAGGTAAGTCTTGGACTTCTATGAACCTAAAGATATGATCTTGAACTCCTCCTCCCCCTGCCTCCACCTCCCAAGTGCTGGGATGACAGATATGTGCTAGCATGCTTGGCTTCATGATATTTCTTTCCTTTTTTTTAAAGAGTTATTTATTTACTTTATGTATGTGAGTACACTGTCGCTGTCTTCAGACACACCATAAGAGGGCATCGAACCCCATTACAGATGTTTGTGAGCCACCATTGTGGTTGCTGGGAATTGAACTCAGGCCCTCTGGAAGAGCAGTCACTGCTCTTAACCCACTGAGCCATCTCTTCAGCCCTCAAAACATTTCTTAGAGAGCAAAAGAAAGTGTCAGATGTTTGGTGGAGTAGGGGCTGAGTATTTGGCTCAGTGGGTAAAGTGAAGACTTCTGGATGAAAGCCAGGTGTGGTAGCATGTGTCCATTACTCAAGTTCTAGAGAGTTGGAGATGGGTGGATGTCAGACTAGCCAATCAGTGAACCTCCGGCTCAGTGAGAGACCATATGCCCAAAAATAAGATGAAAAGTGAGAGATAGACTTTCAATGTCAACTTGTGGGCTCCACAAGTACATGCATGGGTGAGCAAGTCCCCCCCCCCCCAATACACACTTGTTAGATGAATAAACGGGGCAAAACAAAATATCCCAGAATATGCAAGAGGAAGCACTAGCAAAGGAGGAAGCCATCTCCCTCCCCTCCATACCCCCTCTCATCTCAGGTCCCTGTCACAGTTGGTACCCCCTCTCATCTCAGGCCCCTGTCACAGTTGGTAGGAGGATGCAGTGCAGGTATAAGAAAGAGCCCAACCAAAGGGATTAATCCAAAGTCCCCTCCCCTTTGCAGTGTCACTAGAAACTTGTCTACAGGAAGCCCAGCTGTTCCCTGCACACCAAGGTTATTCTCATGAGATGCTGAATTTACATCTGAGGCCAAGAGGATTGCCAGAGTGGGAGCCCTTGGGAGGAGAGGTCTGTGTATGCACTTGGGGAACCCCATCCTCAAGCTGGCAATCTGTGTGTGCTAGTTCCCAAGAGCTACTCCCCAACCTTGCAGGCCTCTGGCCAGCACACCCATCCCAAGAGAGCCTGGGAGAGAAAAACAGACACGCCCTGGAAGGGAACCCCGTGATGGCTCTGGAAGAAGACCAAAACCATTCTCTGTCATTATGGATGATGGGACAATCCCCAGGGAGGAGCCAAACATCCCGTGAGTGAAACGACAGAGGTGTGCAAACAGTCCACAGAAGAGTTGTCTCAACACAGAAGCAAAAACAACTGAAATCTAAGTCTTTAATTAGGATCTTTTTGAGATGTTGTGAAGATACACACAAAAACAAAAGCAGGGTGTCCATAGATGGGACAACAAGGAAATTAGTAAGAAAGATTAGGAGAATAGTTAAAATAGGAAGTCAAAAGGATATTCCAGAACACGAGGCCCAGGGGGACCCTCGGGAACAGATGAACAGCTTAAAGAATCAATTCAGAAAGTCAGTTATCCAACTAAGATGTTACCCAGCAAGGAAACAGGAAGCATATCGGATGAACAATTAAAACCCTTTGCTGGGAATGGAAAATCATTTTCCTATGTAAAAAGTCCAGGTGGGAGGTGGCTCAGAGGATAAGAGGGTAAGGGTGTCTGGAACATAAGCATGAAGACTGGAGCTTGCATCCCCAAGAACCATGGAGAGTGTGGGCACACACACCTCTATCCAGCGTTGGGGAACATAGAGGCAGGAAGATCTTGGAGGCTTGTTGTGTGTACACTGAGCCAAAGGGCAGAAAGCTCCAGGTGGGTGAGAGACCTTGTCTCAAGGGGGCAATGTGGAGAATGATAAAGCAGCCACCTTCAGTGTTGTCCTCAGGCTTCCACGTGTGTCACTCACACACATGTCACCTACACTCACATGCCCACACACATGCATACACCTCACACACATGAAGTTTATATAGCGCTGTCAGTCATACACATCTTTAACATATTTCTACAGTTCAAAGGTAGCTAACTAAAAGCAGAGATACAGATTTTAAAAGAAAAGAGATAAAAATAGACAGATGGAACTACAAACACATTCTGTGAAACAGAGGTCAGATTGATATCAGAGCTCTCATCAGAAACTGGATTCTAGAAGACAATGGATTTAAATGTTTGTTTTTACTCATTACATGTATATATGAGTATATGTATGTGCGTGCCTGTGTGGGTGCCAGGGAAGGCCAGACAGTGTGGGATCTCCTGGAGCTGGATCTATAGGGAGTTGTGAACCACCCAGTGTGGATGCTAGAAACTGAAGTCAGGTCCTCTGCAAGAGCAGTATACACTCTTAACCACTAAGCAATCTCTCCAGCCCAAAACAACGGACTTAACCCTTCTGAGGAAACACTAATTTGCCTCTGGATTTTATATCCTGCTAAACTATCAACAATAAAATGTCAGGTTGAAATACTACGTTTTTAGAAGTATAGAACATAGAAAGTGTGGTTCCCATGAGATCTTTGATCACAGGCAGCGTGATGGAACAAGAGCCCACCTTTGTTCCCTAGACCTGTCAACACATTTGTTTCATAGCAACCACAGCCAGTGACTGAATGAGTGCACCCCAGTCACACTCATTGGGTGCTCTTGCAGAAGACCCAAGTTTGGTTCCCAGCACTTATGTTGGGTAGCTCACAGCTATCTGCACTCTGTCTCCAGGGGATCCAGTGCCCTCTTCTGGTCTCTAAGCACACCTGCACACACATGGCATAAAGTCACACATATATACACAAAGACACAAAAACTGAAGAAAAATAGTCACTACTAAAAAATAAGTGACAGTGACAGATTAAAATACGAGAATACCAGCCAGGCGTGGTGGTGCACGCCTTTAATCCCAGAACTCGGGAGGCAGAGGCAGGAGGATTTCTGAGTTCGAGGCCAGCCTGGTCTACAAAGTGAGTTCCAGGACAGCCAGGGCTATACAGAGAAACCCTGTCTCGAAAAATCAAAAAAAAAAAAAAAAAACACACACACAAAAAAACTGAGAATACCAGCACCAAATTAAAATATTAAAATGGTAAAACCTAAAGAGAAGATTTTTGCTATAGACATGGAGAAATGCGATCCCTTCCCATATATATAACTGGATCCCTGAAGATGGCAACCAGAGTGAAGAGCCACAGAATGTTTACTTTGCTAAATGTTTGGACACAGCGAGTAGAGGCACACTTTGTTCTGCCCTGCCCATAGATACTTCCCAAAATTCTGAGCATAGCTTAGAGTCTCCTTGGCTTTGAAGTCACATGAACATTTGGCAATATGAGGCTTCTAAGCTTCCGTGGTAATATATCCATTAAAAAAGTTATTGTTTATTGTGTGTGATGTGGGGTGAGGGGATGCTCACCACAGCGTGAGTGTGGAGGTCAGAAGACAGCTTTGGAGAGACTGTCCTCTCTACCTACCAGGTGGGTTTTAAGGATTGAATTCAGGCTCTCAGACTTATGGCAAGCACCCTTATCCACTGAGCCATCTTGCCAGCCCATTAATAGCTGCCACTTCATGCCAATTAATAACTACCACTTGAGAATGCTGAGTGTTGAATGGGAACTGTGCAGAGCCTGACAGGCAGCAGCTCTGCTACGCATTGTTACCCGACTAGATGAGAAGTGAAAGGAATCCTTTCGTGTTCTTTGTCTTTGGTAAACTTTAGATGAAAAGAAAGGACTGTAACACCTCTGAGATGAGACAGAGTGCAGGCTAAACTCTGCAACTCAACCCCAATGGTTTCTCCTTCCTTCCTCAAGGGGAGACGTTGTACAAGGTACATTTCCTCTGCATGCCTTGGCTTCCCCGCTGAGTCACAGTGGTAATTTCCTCCTATGAGCTGAAGGAGGATTGAAGGAGTTAGGATAGTGGGTGGATGTCTATAATCAATAATTAACATGAAGGACTGGAGAAATGGCTCAGTTAAGAGTGCTTGCTGCATTTGCAGAGGATCTAGGTTCAGGTTCTAGAACCCACAAGGTGGCTCACAACCACATGAAACTTCAGTTCCAGGAGCCCTGATACCCTCTTCTGGCCTCCAAAGGCACATGCAGGCATATGACACAAAATAAAACCAAATCATTCAAATTCATCAATAAAAGTTAGCTGTAATTGGAGTTTGAAATTAGCCACAAGGGCCTCCAGGTTTAAGGTGCCCAACTGAATATATCTACTATCTCCACATGTAAAAGATTAAAAAGTACTCACAAGGGAAGGATGAAATAAGAATATGCAAAGGATACAAAATGTTGAAACTGAAAAAGTGGGATGGGGAGTGGAAAATACAAATTAGAAGACTGGACAATGCTAAATGTTTTGTACAGAAATTTTTATTTTAATTTTTAGTTTATGTGTGTGTGTTTAAGAAAATTTAAATATGTTAGAAATGAGAACTCAATAGAAACACATGAAACTACATTGGATGAAATCTTCTGGGAAACACAATAAAAAGAAACAGAAAGCAGGAGAGATAATGTACAAACATCAGAGGGTAACTAGAAGAAATCAGAGATCCAAATATGACCAGAAGCAATTTAAAAGAGGGCAGAGGAGATTGACAAGAACAAGCCATCAACAACAGCTTAAGAGAGTTTCCCAGAACCAAAGGACATGACTCTTTAGATTCAAAGGATCTTCTGGTTAATCAATTCGCCAATTGATTAACAGTAAATCCAGATGAAGGTACACCATTATACAATTTCAGAACTCTGAGGGCAACAGGAACATCCTACAAGCTTTCAGAGAGAAAGAAGATTGAATAAAAAAAAAAAAGAAGAAGAATCTGAATTGCTTTGGGTTTTTTTCAGTAGCAACATTAGAGACACAAAGGTTGTGTCAATGGGCTTTCAATCACTGTAGCAAAATACATGGGGGAGATTATAAAGAGGAAAGGTTCATGTTTCTCATAGGTTTTTTTTTTTAACAGAAAATTATTCTGAGTAACTTCTGGAAGGTAAAAATACATACAAAAAATTATGTCAATAAAAAGAAGGCAATTATTAACTATAGATTAAAAACAAAAAGTAAAGAAGGAAACCTCACCACTGGGCAAGGCTTGGCTGTGAGTAATGTTTGTCCAGGCATGACAACATAAGCAGAGACCACTGATTTGGCCTAGGACTGTAATAATTACATGGAGGGGAGGGGACAGGAAGTAAAGATACTGAGGTGGTGGAAGAGAGACAGATTCTCATCTACCACCACAGGAAGTCTGTGGCTCACGTACAAGCAGCAGCTCTCACACACGAGCTAGAAACAAAGAGATGTGCAGTCTCATGATGACAACAGTTCACAGTGGCAGCTGCTAGGACCCAGCACCTGTAGAGTAGGGACAGGTGGGAAGGGAGCTGTATTGTATTCTTCCAGATCAATTTGATGGTTGAAACAATGTGCCTCAACAAAATAAAGATTATCAGAAAAGATTAAAAGACTAACATCTCTGAGGAGTGGGTGTTTAGTGTCTGCCTCTAAGGCTGTACTGCTTTTGGTGATGCCCAATGTATGGCACAGAAAATATTGGCAACTCTTTCTAAGCGAGCTTCTTGTTTTCTATAGCAGTATTAAAACATGCCATTATATTATATTATATACTAGTATAGAATATGCCCTATACTAAACATCGAGGCAAATAAGTGATACATAAGTAGAAAGCATTTAATTGCAAGTTAGACAACATCCTAAGTGTCAGTGGTAATAGTCAGCCTTCTGCTGCATTGACAACATGCCCAAGATAATGAACTCAAGGGAAGATGTTTCCTGTGTCAGCCTTCAAGGCCTAATGCTGCTTGCATAGCCATGTTGCTTTGGGATTGTTGGTGTCAGAGTACATCATAGTGATAGTACAGGGTGGCAAAGGACAAGGTATTTACTTCATGATGGTCTAAACAAAGACAGGAAGATGATGGCCTGGGTACCAGTATCCCCATCAACAACACACCCCAGTGATGTAACTTTCTCTAATGAGCCCTCCACTTAGAGGCACTACCACTTTGCAACAGCACCATGGACTGTGGCCAACTCATCACTACGTGGGCCTCTGGGAAACATTCATGACACCCAACCATTATAATTTTTCATTACATTGAAACTACATTGGAAGAAATCTGGGAAATAGAGTAAAAAGGAACCGAAAGCAGGAGAGATTTCCTTTTTGACTTTGTAAGACACCTTTAGACTTAGAAGTCTGGCTCTCAGCCTAAAGGTGGCCTTGAAGTTTGATCTGGGAGGCTGGACAGAGACCTGGCTTCGGGCTATGTCCATCTTGCCTTTGAGAGATGAAGTCCCCCTTCCTGAGAGGGGATTCCTGCTCATCTGCCCAAACCCAGCACAGGATACACCCAACAGCTATTAGCTGGATACCATCCACCCAGGGAACTAAGAGGGGTGGGTCCCTGCTTAAGATTTCATCAGGGGACTCCAAAATGGAATCTAGTACCCTCACAGTGTATGGAAGAGTGTGTGTGTGTGTGTGTGTGTGTGTGCATTTGCCACAGCATGGGTGGCTTTTAAAAAATAAGCTGTGCTTTCTAACAGTTTTAGAGGATACCCCCCAAAATCAAGGGGGCAGTTTGGCTGTGCTCTAGAGAGGATCTTTCTTCTCCCCCCAGGTCTGGAGGGATACGTGTCTCCCCAGAGTAGTCTCTTGTGCTGCACTGCGTATTTTAGACACTGCCTGCTAGATTAGAACCACATCTGTCCTGCTTGGCTTTGCCCGACCCAGCTGCATCTTCTAGGACTCTATTTGAAAGCCAGGCCATAAGATGAAGCCGTTCAGACTTGAATGTACATTTTGAAGGGGAAACAAATCAGCTTTGAACAGTGTGGAAAACAGATTTTCTGTTCTTAGCATGGCAGGCTTTCCTCTCCCTGAGACCACTGACTCCTTTTCAGTCAGGAGAGCTTACCCAGCTCTCTGCACCAAGGTCCGGGGACTCACAGTGACCTGAACTCCAGCTCGAGGTTCCACTGCCCTCTTCTGGGCTCTGCTCACACATCTGCACTCACACATGTACATGAAACTAAAAAATAAGAGTCTTAAACAAAACACAGACTTCATTGAGAGTTAAACAAATGGAATAAATGATACATAGTGGATGAAGATGGAATTTTAAATTTGGCAAAAGGCAGCAGGAGAAAAAAAAAAAAAAGACCTTCCAGGATTTGAGCATCTCATCCCTCCTCTCGTGAGTGCAGACAGAATGCAGAGAATTCTGGGTATCAGTCTCCATCCTACTGTTGGGAAGACACAGACAAGGGCATTTTGGGTGGCAACGTCCATCACTTTTGAGAACAGAGAGTCGGAGTGCCGTTCTGGGTAGCCACATCCACCCTGCCTCTGAACGATTCAGAGCGCATTGTGGGTAGCAACACTCATCACCCTGAGAAGACCCTGTGTTTGTGAAGTTCTTCTCACACCTCAGCCTCCTTCATACCCCAGAACTCCCAGCCATGACTAGAAGATTGGGAGCTACAGTTGTCCCAAGGTGCTCACTTTCTGTCTCTCAGGTTGGGTCTAGCTTTTCCCGAAACCCAGTGACTGACTGATAAGCCTCCTCTTGCTCCAGATGTCCCACTCCAGCCCACAGTGACTCAGATAGGAGCTCGTAGTCATGGATGCCTTTCCTGCCACAGGAGAAAGAGACAGTGGTCTCATTGTTTGGATGATACAGTCTTCTGGGGGAATATGCTGGGGGGGGGGTTGTTGTTTGTTTGGTTTGGTTTTTTATTTGTTTTTTTGAGCCCAGAGGCTTTGGGGATAAGAGCAGGAGGTCACGAGTGGCCCTGGGTATTTATTTGAAAGCCATTGGGATAACTGTGAATCATTTTTTAATGACTCACTCTGCCCTGTAATTGTGAGAGAGAAGTTTGTCTTGACCTCCCCCCACCCCACCCCACCCCCACCCCCAGCTCCCAGTTCTCTTCTCAGTTGTGACAAGATACACCAGTTCTTCCAAAAACAATGGTTCATAGCTGTGTGCTAACTGGTATCACCTTGCCTGGGAGTCTTCATTCTCAAGGAGCTAGCAGTGGGAGGCACCCAAGGCAGAAATGCTCAAGGAAGTCTAGACAGCTCACCATGAACTTCTCAGAATGTGTTCCGACAGTTGGCCTCCTCCCAGAGACCCCTCTGCTACCCCAGGGGAAAATCTACCCAGAAAGCACAAGGGCTCCCTGAGATGAGGGCAGCCACCCCAATCAGACCTCAGGACCAACTGTCATGTCTTACCAAAATAGGCGTTAAAAGCCATGATAAGGGGAAGGCTTGTAATGACAGCCTGAGCCTCCTTTCATCCAAATCTCTAGAATCTCCTAGACACACTAATTACACCTCCCTGCCCTGGAAGGAGGAGGAGCCTGTGCTTGTTCCCCTGGCAGGACATCTCAGCTCCCTAAGAACCAACACTGACCTAAAACCAGGAATGTCATGGGGTCCACCCTCAACCCTGTCAGTGTGGTTCTTTTGACGGTCCCTTGTCCTGAATTCACTATGTTAAAAATGACAGAACTCGGGATGGCGAGATGGCCCAGTGGATAAAGGCACTTTGCCTCCAACCCTAACCACCTGAGTCTTATCTCCAGGACTCACGTGGTGGAGAGAGCCAGCAGGTTGTCCTTTGACCTCCACACATGAGGTGAGGCACGTGCTCCCTGCCCCAAATAAAGAAAGTTCAGTAACTTTTTTTTTTCTTTTTAATGGAAGAAATGAGGGCTGGAGAAATGGTTCAGCAGTTAGACTCTCGCTCTGCAATCATGAGGATTGGGATTTGGATCTCAGCACCTAC
Source organism: Mus minutoides (assembly GCA_902729485.2). Classification (NCBI taxonomy): domain Eukaryota; kingdom Metazoa; phylum Chordata; class Mammalia; order Rodentia; family Muridae; genus Mus; species Mus minutoides. Next base: position 115,295 of record CACVCL010033986.1, on the reverse strand, counting down.
ATGACAAGCTAGGCACCCCCCCAAAAGCCTGAACCCCAGTTCTGAGTGGAGCTGGAGGATGGCTGGGGTTCACTGGCTTCCAGCCTAGCTGAGGTTCAGAGAGCCCACACTTCACAGGGACAGGCAGACAATGTCCCCGGAAACTCACGGGTGCCTCTTCCAGCCTCCCAGAATGTATAAGCACACACACCACATATACTCAGACATACAGGTACCATAAACACACAAATAAAATAGAATTAAAATAAATGACAAATGGGGTAAATGGTAATATATAGTAGTGCCTGTGAATTGCCAGTCATTGAAGATGTGCTGTGAGGGTTGCATCTGCCTCAGGAGAACTGTGCTCCCAATTTGCAGGTCAGCTGCTTGGCATTGTGGGGTAGGAGGGAGACTGCTCAGCCCACAGGCTGCTAGCCAGAGCTCCTATACATGTTTAAAAAAAAAATCTAGCCACGGATTTCAGGAGTCTCTACAGAGTAGAATGTGAGGTGGCATGGGGATTATAACAAAATTCCTGTCCCTGGAACCCATCCTACCTTCCCGGACAGCCCTCGGGTTGTGATACCATGAGCCCCACTTCCTGGTCACTGGTGTTTGCCCAGGCTTAGTTGAGATTTCCGGGGACTTGACAGCATAGGAGGAACAGCATAGGTTGTCCTAGATTAATATGTTATCCTTTAGAACCCCTCCCCCGCAGTGGTTTCTGAGATCTGTCTAGGAAAGCCAACTTGTTCTAACCTCAGTCTGGTCAGGGTCAACGACAGTCACTTAAAAATATTGGGGGGTGGAGGGGCAACCTGGATGGGAAGTCTTTTCTTTCTTTGCTATTGAGAAAAGATTGACAGTAATCTGGTGGGCATCACTCTGCAGGCCGGCCTGTGATACCCTTGTTCTTGTGAATAAGCTTGTTCTTGGGGCTTCCACACCCGTTTCAAGGTCACTGGGAGGAGGCAGTTCCAAAGGGGGCTACGTTATACAGGAGGGTCGGGCAAAGGGCAAGTAAATGGTACACGGAAACACAGGTTGTGTGGGACCCAGCATGCTGTCCTGAGCCCAGCAGGTAGGGTAATTAAGCAGGTAATTAAGGCCAGATCCAAAAGATCTTTGCAAGGCACGTGACGTGAGACACGTGTGGAAATTAACATTTCTTTGGAGGCATTTCTGCATGGGTGGGTGAATGGGCCCCCTGGAGGCAGTGCAGTGAGTTCTCCAAGGGCACGGCTGTTTCCCTCATACATGGTAACAAAGTTTGTCCCTTTCACTGAGCATGAGAGTTAATTTTATCCATTATATCAACTTTCTGCAAGACAAATTGCTGTCTGTTGAATATTCTGTGTAGCTAGTGAGAATTGAAGATGGAAGGCAAGATTTTTCAAAAAATCCTTTTGTGGTTAATATGCAGGGTTGGAGCCGGGCTTGAACAGATGTTCTTTAATGCTCAACGGGACTCCCAGACTCCTTTTTTCTTTTAAGTCTTTGCTGATGTACACCCAGAGGTGCTTGTGGTATGATAATAACAATAACACACATTTCCTGTCTCACTCTATTCTGTGAGCTCAGAACAGCCCAGTGTGTTTGGTAGAATTCCAGTGTTAGCCTTGCTTTACAGGGAAGACAGAGGTTGGTCTGGTAATAGTCATAGATAGGAGAAGAATTTTGCAGGGCCAGAGCAAGAGACCATGCCAGCAAACTCCACCACCCACAGTGGGAGAGTCAAAAACTACCACAGTGACTTCCAACAGTCTCTCAGAAGCAACCCCGGTATCGGGGACATGGCCAACCTACATGATGCGAGGACCATCATGAGTAGCATTCTCAAATGCATCCATGGGGGTGAAAAGTGTATGCAAGGGTTGGGTCACCCTGGCTGACATGACAGGCATTTGTGTGGCCCTCCAGGAAGGAGCAAGAGAAGGAAGGGCAGTGACAGCAGAGTCAGGGTCCCAGCACGGCTTCTCACCTGTGCAGTCACCCACCCTCAGCCAGCACCACTAGATGGCTCACCGTGAAGGCTGTGACCAGGGTCCAGATCCACTGCTACCTTTGGATCATTGTAGTGACTCCTGGTATGTGTAGATCAGTATAGTCACCAGGCTCTGAGCTCTCTTTGCCTATGGACTGACTGTCCCACATCAGACAGAGCAGGGGCAGACATTGTCTTCTCTCCCTACAACAAAGCATTTCCCCAGCAAGCATGTGATCAAGCTTTGGAAAGACTCACCCCTTCTCCTTAACACCCGGAGGGTGACCTGGCCTCCTCCAGGGCTTTGGGCAGCTGTGGGGTCTCTGCCCAGGGTCCCCCATGTTCTGATTCCCCTAGGTATTATTTCTCTGTTGTACAGAAGAAGCTAAGGCCCGACCCAGGCGACCTAGGGGCTCATCCCATACCAGAGATGCCTCTGGAGACCAGCTCTTGTGTAATGGTTTACACCTTGTCTAGAGCGAGCTAAAGCCATTGGGGTGGCTGCCCTCAGGTGGGTACCGGGTAGTGTGTGGTATTCAGGTTTGTTCTGAGGTGAGTGAGGAAGCCCAGAGTTTTCAGTTAGTCCTTTTGCTAGTGAGAAAAAAAGAGAGCTTAGCTGGAAGCTACTGAGTAAAAACATACACACACACACACACACACACACACACACACACACACACACACACACACACACACACGCACGCGCGCGCGCGCGCACGAACAAAAACCAGAAAGCAAGGCGCTGCTGCCATCTAGTGGGAATCTTGGGGAGTGGTAGTGAATTGAATGGGGGAGGGGCTAGGCTACTTACCTGGTGACTGGTCCTTCCATTTTTCTGTTTCTTCTTTCTTCTTTTCCTTCTTTTCTTCATGTCTTCTTTCCTCCCTCTCTTTCCTTCCTTCTTTCCTTCCTCCTTTTCCTTCCTTCCTTCCATCCTTCCTTCCTTCCTTCCTTCCTTCCTTCCTTCCTTCCTTCTTTTATAACTGCTCCACAGCCATTTGAAAGAAATGTGCATTCTGATTTATAGACTATTTGCATATCCATTAAGCCAATATGTTTTTATTGTTAATGAAACCTGCTATATTCACACACATGTGTGTGTACCTATTAATGTATACTTTTATCTACTTGGTGTAGGGATGAAAAGGCATTAAAACCTTTCATCTAAAGTTGTGATTTCTCTTTTTTCCTTTACATTCTCATTTAGTTTACCTTCATTACAAAAAAACAATCAGCTTTTTAAAAAACATTTATTTTGTGGGTAGGAGCGCCACAGTGTATATGTGGAGGTCAGAGGACATCTTGTAGGAGCCTGTTCTCTCTCTCAGCATGTGGGTTCCAGGGATAGAACATTAGTCTCAGAGGCTCTGCCCACTGAGCCCCTAAGCCTCCCCTTCTTTCTTGCTGTGGTGGCGCATGCCTTTAATCCCAGCACTTGGGAGGCAGAGGCAGGCAGATTTCTGAGTTCAAGGCCAGCCTGGTCTACAGAGTGAGTTCCAGGACAGCCAGGGCTACACAGAGAAACCTTTTCTCAAAAATCCAAAAATAGAAAACAAATCTCCCTTCTAATGAGAAATTTAGCATGCTTTACCTCCATTTTCCCCCAGTTATCATTTTTGTTTATTCTAATAACTACTCTGAAAGTATTTGCATTTGGTGTGTGAATGAGACATTAGACTTACCTGTACATTTAATTGCTGGGTTGTTTATACTGATTTTTTTCAATTATGTGAGTTCTAGTTGTTGGTGTTCATAGGTGGCCCTGGGACCCAAGTCTAGACATATCTTATGATTTCCTCACTCATGATCAACTGCCTGTGTCCTGCTGTAAGACATGGTAGATATTTTATCAAAGGTTGCAGTAAGAAGCCTGAAGACTCTGGCTCCTCCCTTGCACTGGACATGCCCCTTCACTTTTATATTTTTAGTCAGTAGGGAGCACCTGCTCCCCTTCTGTTTCTATTTAGTAACTCGTTTAGGGAAACAAGGAGGAAGTGGTCCCTGTCTCCATCTTTAGATGGTTTATTATTTTTAAGTCATGTGTGTGGGCAAAGGCATGAATACAGATACCCACAGAGGCCAGGAAAGGATGTCAGATCCCCTGGAGCTAGAGTTGCAGGCAACTGTGAGCTGCCTGATGTGGGTGCTGAAAACCAAATTTGAGTCCTCTGTAGGAGGAGCAAATGCTCTTACTCACACAGCCATCTCTGTCACCTGCTGAGTCCTGCTGTCACCATCTTAAGTCACAGCAAGCTCTACAAAGTGGAGCGGCATGACCATTGACCCTGAACTAATCAATGGCCATAGCTATGAGAACAGGAGTCCCCGCCCCCTGCTAACTGCTCAGGGTGACTGACAGCTTGGAGCAGGAGGGTGTGGTCCATAGGAGCCTATGGATGGGGAACTTCAGGATATCCAGATGGGAACAGAAGAAGAAGGGACTCTGACTGTGGGTGCTGGGTGTGGAATAGACCTGCCTGCAGCAGAGGCTTGGGCTGAGGACAGAGGCAACTTTTGTGGAGCATGATTTGGGGTCCTGGGACCATGGATGTAGTGGAAAGAGCAAGGCTTCTGTTTGAATCTGAGCTTTACCAGATGTGAATTTGAGACTTAGCAAGTCCCCTTGTTAAGAGCCCATGGCCTCATCTGTAAACTATAGCAGACTCACCCTTGGGCTTACAGTGTTAAAATGAGATGCTATGCTCAGATAGTACCTGGCCTATGTGTGTGGATATTCAATAAGGGCTGGGCATCCCCCACCCCTTGTGTGTGTGTGTGTGTGTGTGTGTGTGTGTGCATGAGTGTGCACGTGTGTAGTTTGGAGGTTGACATTAGGCATATTCCTCAATCACTTTTCACTTTATTTTTGAGGCATCGTTTCTCACGGAACCAGGAACTCACTGATTCAGATAGACTGGCTGGCCAGCAAGCCCTCAAAAACTCCATCCCCACCTTCCCAGTGCTAGGGTTACAGGTACACCTAGCCATACCCAGTTTCTTATGTAGGTGCTGGGAATTGAACTCAGGTCCTCATTCTTGTATGGCCGACACTTTACCGACTAAGCTATCTCTCCAGTGCCTTTTTGTATTTTTTTAGTAGATGTGGAAAAGGACAACATGATGTTTTCTCTTTTCCACTCTCTGCCCCAGCTTCATACCCTTCACTCTTAGAGGAGTTCCATCTCTCCCTCATCCTCTGCTACTGTAATGTCTTCCTCCATTCTGGCCTTTACACCCGCAAACGCAGAGTCTGCCGTCTCTGCTGCCCCCCCCCCACCTCATCCACTGCAACGCAGTCCTTGCAGCTGTGCCAGATCCATCCAGTCTCCCCCTCAGAGGACACTGCGTCACAACCTCCCCTCTCACACCAGAACTCAGCGATACACGTGTCAGCTTCCTGAATGTGGAAACGGGTTAAGTTCCCAGTGTGACCTACATTTCCATACATGAGACCCCTTTCTAACCTCCACCTCCCCAGGAGCCCCCCAAGTAGCCGACAGAGACGGATCGCACACATTGGGAAGCCAAGCACATCTGGTTTACTAGGGTAAGATCTGCAGGTGAAATAACGGCACACACAGAGAAACCCACAAGCAGAGTCCACCCCAAACACAGTCAGACACCAAAGCAGCAAAAGGCCTTTGGAAAGTTCTCATGAAAATCGAAGGGAAGCTTTGTTGCTCATAGATTCAAACAGAAAACCATATAAAACCAACCCATAAATATATATATATTATATATGTATATATATAAAATTGCAAAATAAAATCCAAGAGCCTAACCATCCAACTGCGTATCAGTGGCTCCATGTGTTAGCATAGAGAAAGGCAGAACCATTTGTGGGGATGATGTGGGATCTCAGGGGAGAGTGGCATTGTCACAGCACAGAGTATTACATGGAATTCCTCTGGGAAACCTCACAGTACTAGGAAAAGCCAAACACAGACAGCCTATGTACAAGGGAAGACAGTAAGTCATACGCTCATGTGACGATTGTCAGACAGATTTCACCAAAACCACCCACAGCATTACTTACGAGACACTGCACTCCCTGGTCAGCCTGGGTTCCTCTGACCCTGCATCCCATGGGTCCTGTAAGGTACCCGAGCCCCCTTTCTAACTCCCACCTCCCCAAGAGCCCCCAAATAACCAACAAAGATGGATCACACACTTTGGGAAGTGATGGGGACTCATCACTTCCAGCAGTTCAAAAATGTACAGAGAGGACAATCTTGTGGTATGATTCACCGACATAGACCCACAGGAGCAAGGTGGCATTGAAATGAGGCATCCCCAAATGCACTGGCATCCTCTAAGGGTTCCTAATGTGTCTCAAGTGCAACCCCCTGGGTTTAAGTCCAACTGCCACCCTGATTCATATTAAAGGGGTCCTTAAAAGATACACAGGACAGTTTGTGGAGGGAGGGGAGGTTAGACCCTTCTCACCATCCCCTCAGCTTCTGAGATGTCATTTATACCCAAGAGCTAGGGAAGAGCCCTCTGGGTCCAGCCTCCCCCAGGTGCTTGGGACAGGGTGGGTGAGGGGGGAGCTGAGGACCTGACTCACATGGAAGACTGCCTTCTCGGGGTAGCCTGTGCCTGAGCCTTCCCAGCACCAAGGGCCTCTTCTATCTCTGACCCTACGTCCTCAAACTGATCACCCAATTTATGGCAGAATCTTGGAGAATACAGGAGCGAATGGTTCTTACAGATCCATGACAGCATTTCTGCTCACGTCAACCAGCTCAGAGGCCCTGTTAGCACAAGGTCAGGTATCTCTCACCTGGTCACATTGCCATCCCACAGGAGCTAGGCTCAGGCACTGTCTCATGAGTGGGTGGCTCAGAGCAGTGAGTGCCTTACAGTGGGGAATGTGAGAGACTCATGGTCCTCACCCATGTCAGCACAAAAATCAATTTGGCAAAAGTCTAATGTCACCCACATGTGAATGAGGCAGAATGTGGCTTCTTCCATACTTTCTAGGGTCACCCAAATACTGCTTTGCTCATTGTTCCTATGAAAAGAAGCCTGCCTTCTCCAGGGCACTATCAGTGCAAAGACGATAAAAGGCACTTTGTCCACTGCAGTAAGTCCCACTGTGTGGGATTCCCACAGACTTCTGGACAAGGTGGCTTCCCCAGTGAGGGGCAATTGGGTGCCTTGGGAACAGAGCTTTATATGTGGCCTCTTGTTTCTGACAGGAAGAGCACTGCATCCTGGCTAGCTAGGGCTCTGGGAAGTAATCACAGTACTGTGGGTGCCTCTTCACGTTGGAGAAAGAGGGTGTGCATGCAAAAACCACATACACGTGCTTCATGATTTCAGTTGCCTCTGGACCCTTCCTTCTCATGTTAAAGCACCCATCTCAGGCATGAATCCCTATTGCACTTTAAGCTGTGAGGTGCCTTGTCCTTTCCGTGGGGAGTGAGAGCAGGTATCTAGCATTTTGTTCATTTCTCAGTCTTTCTGAATTATATGGGATCATAGAGAGTTCAATTGGGCTTAGTGACAAGAAAGGACAAAACCTCATGGTCCCTCTGTCCTCAGTAGATGGCAACTATTCCAGGGGCCCATGGGTATTTGTGGAGCAACATGTGTAAAACGAGCACAGAGATGGATGTTTCAATAGTCCTGTTTGACTGTTAAGAACTCATGACATTTGGCCCAGAACTAAGACATACAATTCACATTTATGAAAAGGCCTGGCACACTAGTCTACATAGGGCTGTGTCCTGTCCTTATGCAAACCTTCCCTACTATGTCCAAACTTAAGGTCTAGCCATCCACACTCACATCACAGGAGCGAATAGAATGGTTCTTACAGATCCATTACAGCATTTCTGCTCATGTCAACCAAGAGCAGAGGCCAAGCGTCTGCCATCTGGTCACATTGCCATCCCACAGGGGCTAGGCTCAGGCACTGTCTCATGATTGGGTGGCTCAGAGCAGTGCCTTACAATGGGGAATGTGAGAGACTCATGGTCCTCACCCATGTCCCTCATGCCCCCTGTCCACAGAGCAAGGACTTCACACTCATTCCCAACGGTTGGCCGGCTCTTCCCAAGGTTTAAGAGGGAACAGACCTTGGGTCAGCTGAGAACAGGCCAGCTTCAGACTGTGGTGCAGGACATCTCTGGGCAGGAGTTTTTGGTTTTTGTTTCTTAGTTTGGGGGATAGTTGCAGACCACAACCACTCCCAGTGTATGACGTCAGAGGAGCCAGGCTTGCCTCTCTCTGTAGCACTCTAGTGTGTAAAAACAGGCTGGGAAGCCTCTTTACTCTTCCAGTCAGCTAGTCACACAGTAGCACCAGTATCAGCCCTCTACTGTAGGAACTACACTGGCTCAATGAGAAACAAGCCCAGGACAGGTAAACCCTCAGCTTACACAATCCTTCCTCACCAGTCAAACCTCGAACCATTGTTTACAGAGCCAAAGGAATGTCCTGTGTGGGACACACAGCCACTTCTACAGTCCTCAAGGCTGTGCACACTGCATCCTTTATGTGCAAGGGAAGAAGAAAATTGATAAAATGTCTTTACACTTCTCCGGTGATCTAATCCCAAAGAAAACTGGGGTCTGAGGCTGAGGAACCCAGCATTTTAGCTCAGTAAAAACTTCTTGAGGTGTTTTAACCATGCACTTGGGGAGAATACAGCCTGTGAGATGGCCAGCAGCCTTACTTGTACACGCTCCCTCAGCCACCAAAGGGACCCTACAACACACTTCTACTTGTGATTCTACCCTAATTAACAGTCCTCAGTGTCCAGAATATGGTAAAATTCAGATCTCTTACACGGTCTGCTCACCTGGGATGTGAACCATTCTCTGTCACCTTTTACAAAATGCTCTGGCATGGCCCAGAAGGATGGCCCATTCCACACAGTGTGGAGTCCCATGCTCCCACATCTGTCCGCCTCTGCTGACTTTTGATTTTTCTCAGAAGTTCCTCTCTTTTTTAAGAACCAAAAATCAGCCATCAATGATCTGGAAGGATGATGCTCAGGGAAAGCTCCGACATTTTAACCTAAGCAAGCTTCGGTGCTACATAACAGGGACAGATAAAGAGAGCTCACTGGACAGCATCCATGGACCAACCTCATCTCTCAGCACCAGCTCGCACAAATGCCACCTCTGCAGGGTCAACTCTTCTCATCTTTTTAAAAAAAATGACTGATAAAATGGATGCCTAATGAATGCTAAGAGAGAATGAATGAATGTATGTGAAATCTTATTTTTAAGAAGGCATCTCCTACAGGGGGATAGAAGTCTGTGAGCATTTGTATACAACATTGAGTTGTCTGTCATTTGACTAGACCCAACCAGAAAGCAGAGCAAAACAGGGCCTATGCAGCAGCCCCAGATCTGCACTCTCAGCTCTGTTCAAGAGACAGCCAACTGTGGTGGGATTTCCTGCTTCAACCAGAGGTCTCAGCTCTCCCTTGTCAGAGACAGAAACATCCCACCGTCCACAGCTGACTGCACCAGGGAGAGTGACCACAGGTGGCCTCTCTACCTTCATCTCCTGTGCTAATTACAGCCAAGACCAACTGCAGAGATGGCTAATGGGCCAAAGCCATTGTCCATTCTCCACAGCTGGGAAGAGGCAGGACTTGGCTCAGACAGTCCTGGGTTCAAACCGTGTCTTCGCATCCTGCTCAGCAAGTCAGTTATCCCTGAAAGGGTTCAGTTGGGAAGGTAGAAGGGAAAGCCCGCACAGTGCTTGCAGACACGTGTGTGCAGAGTGAAAACCGATGAGCTAAGAAACTTCCAAAATACCTTACAATGACCAGGAAGAAAAAGGAGAAATGCTCTTTGAAGACACTGTGCTTTAAGGAAGATGGATTGTCTTGGAGCCAAAAGTGTTCACTAACCAACCCTCCTCCTTGGGAGGATATGGGTGGGAGAAACTAGTGTTGGCATTTAAAATAACAGCTCTGCCTATTGCCAAGCTTCAGGGGGCAAGAGAGGGATGGGGTTGGGGATGTCAGCCGTGTCTTTAAGAGTTGGTGAGAGAGAATTAACCCCAAAGGACTCATTTCTGACCATCTTCTCCTATACCCTCTGATTCAGAGTTGGGACCCAAAGAGTCAAGATGCCAAGAGCAAGATGTTCTGGTCTGTGGGCAAGATCCCTTGGGGGGGATGTGGGAAGGCCAAGGGACACCTGGCTGCCAGGCAAGAGTGAGGCAGGTACAGCCCCGCATAGCATGCAAAACCAAAGGGGTATCTGACCTCCTCACACAACTTAATGCCAGCAATAACAGATTTGGATGTCCCAGAATTTCTTCCCTGAGCATGAGACTTTTCTTAAGCTACTGTTGGATTTAATTTTTCAGCCTGTGAGAAGCACAATGCAGACAGACCAGGCTCCTGGGCTCATAGATTGGGGACACCCCCCCCCACTAGGCTGACTTAGCTTGACCTCTATCTGTTGGCTCTTAGAGTTCTTCTATCCATCACTCACTCAATGGGTTCCATGGAGAAAGCTCAGGGTTAGTGTTTGGAAAAGCACAAGCTAAGCCATCAACCTAGAGATCAAAGATTAACTTCTATTGGCAGGGACAGATCAGTCTGCCTGGTTACTTTGAGCTGGGGAGGGGTGGTTGGGGGACCAGGGACCCAAAATGGAAGAGAGAAGCATGGCTTCTTGCTGTGGAGACAGCTCCATCAGCAGGAGGCAGGATTCCTGGGAAGAGATGGACCTTATTCAGAAGAAACCTTGGTCTATGAGCATCCACGACCATGCCTGGTGTTTGGCCTTCCTACCCTGGGCTCAGGTGGGCAGGTGGTATCCTAACATAGGCAGCCCAGACTAGGCAGTGTTGAAAAGAGGGCAGAGCATGACCATGGCCATGGGAATCAGGAAGCTCAAATCTAGGGCAGGCTCTGCTGCCAACTAACTGTGACTATGGACAAGACCCCTGGTTGCTCTGGGAAGGCAGGCTCTAAGTTCCCCTCTGAGTGTGATCCCAGGACCTCCTCCGTCCCTCCTTGGCCCTATGCTCCAGGGGCAGAGTTGGGAGAAGGGGAAGGAAAGAAGGCGGGGAGGCAGCAGGACCCACTGAGCCACTAATCAGGATTCCACCTTCTCCTTCTTCTTGCTTTTCTTCAGGAATGAGGGGGTTCGGAATTTCTTTTTCTTTTTGGATGGTGACTTAGAGGGCGAACCCTCTGGAGACAAGGGGCCGCTGGTAACTGACTCGGTTTTGTCCTTGTAGCTGTCGCCATCAGTGTCAGCATTGGTGGTCATCTGGCCCAGTCCTTTGCTAAGGGCCTCTTCCACGCTCGGCTCCTCCTCTTTCCCATTCACCACCACCCCTTCTGGTTTCACTGGCTCAGGCTCTGTGTTGGCTTTGCTGACTTCTGTCTTCTTGGTATCTAGGAAAAGACCAGAAGACCCAACTTGTAAGAGTTCATGAAGGTTAGTGTTCAACAGAACCACTTCTAGGGAGGTCTGGAGCCAGGGAAGTGCAGGCTGGCATGGGGTGGGAGTAAGGATCCTAGAACAGAGGATGGATAGCGTTCTCACCTCTCACTACCTGCCTGGGGAACACCCATTGCGCAGGTGGTAACTCTGGGTCCTTGTCTACATATTGAAACAGATGTTGGTTTCTGAACAAGCATTTAATTCAGTGTGAATGAGGAGGCCCACCCAAGAGAGGAGAACAGCTAGGGGCAGCATGGTTGTCTCAGAGGAAGCATTGTGATAAGCAGCCCAGTTGCATTAATCAAGACATGGTGATCACAGGTCTTCATACCTAAACAGCAGCAGGGAGCTTAGGAACCCAATGTCTTCCCAGGGGGCCAGAGAGGAGAAACAGGCGGGATCCAACATTTCCATAATAGGATCATCAGTCCAAGGAGGTCCTTTCATTCTGTGCTGCCAGGGCCCAGGTCTCTATTCTGCCTGGGATCACCAGGTCCCACACTTAAGGGAAGCATGCTTAGACCCCAGGCACTAAACTCCCCAGCTGTCCCTTCTTCCCAACTATGCAGACTTGAAAAATCTTGTGTAAAGAGGAAGGTGGGGGGGGGGGACTATAATGGCACAGACTCTGAAACATAGAAAGTTAACTAAAGACTGCCTGGCTCCCTCCTCCCCATCTCACAGCCAGAGCAGAGAGCAGCACAGTGCGGATCAGGCCTGGGCTTCTCCCTCCACACGCTCTCAGCCTGGGTTGAGAGGCCTCCTGGTGTGTGAGAGGTGACCATTTGAGTTTGGTATAGATTATGTATGCATGCATGTATGTAAAGCAGCCAGGACTAGCCAGGACAACCTCGACCCACCTTACAGTGAGGCACTTCCTTCCTCCTCGAGGGAGCATGTCAAAGTTCTTCCTAGATCCCCTGAGGGTGTGTCTCCTTTTAGTTTCAGAGACTAGCTGCTGCTTCTTCATCCACCCAACTTTCAAGACTAGAGGCTGCCAAAATTTATAGTCCTGACTCCCAGAGCCTGAGCTCTGGTCCCCTCATCTCCATGTGCAGTCCCATGACTGCCACCTGCCAGTGTACCTCAAAGTCATGAATCTGTTAGGGTAAGATCTTCTCTGTTCCCTCTCCTGATTCCCTCCAACCTTCAACTTGGTCTCCTCAACTGTTACTTCCTCGTCTCTTCTTGGACACCCCAGGTTGTACTATTTGGAGAAGGCCCTTCTTGCCTCTCTGTTTCCCCAAGTGTAATCTTATATAACAGATGGGTTTGAATACCTAGTCTCTCTTGGTGTCTTTCTTGACCTTATGCCCAATTCCATCCTTTCTGCATCCACCACAGAGACTTCTATCCCCAACGGTGTGGTGATCACACCTGTCTATTTGAGCACACCATCTCTCCATTCTAAACAGAGGGTAAGGCTGTGCTGATCACATGCCTAGCCCCTGGAAAGCACTAGGGGAATGTCTGTGCAATCCACAGATGGCAGAATGCATGAGTGACTAGGTGAACTTGGCAATTGAATACCTCAAACACTGTCACCCCTATTCTGTCACATCCATCCCAGTGAGAGTCTTCTAAGTCATGCTGGATCCACACATGCAAACAGCCCTGCCCAACCAAGTGCTGTCCTTTGTACCCACTCCTCCTCCTACACACACACACACACACACACACACACACACACACACACACACAGCTCAGCTTCTTGGCTCTCTAACCACTCCCTGCCACACACACTTTTTTACAACTCCATAGCAGGAGCCTCACTTGGGTGACATACTGTAGATACATTTCTCAAGCCCCCAGCATGGCTCAAACTCATTTGCTGCCCTCATGGTGACTCATGTCCTTGCTCTAACTCAGGCCTTCTCCCAGGTCCCTGTCTAGGTCTCTTCACCTATATCAATCAGGTCTACAGCCCCAGTCCCTGGTGTGTGTGCTGTCTTAAGAAAGCAATATTAAATAGAGCACAGCCAGTGTACCCAACCCCATAGAGACAGAGATCACTGGAGAGTTGGCTAGAGAGGTGGGCCAGGTACAAGCACCTGGGGAACACCGAGGACTGGCTCTGAAAGCCAACTCTTTCCCCTGTGAGCAGCTCCAGAAAATGAAGTTCAAGAGTAGCTGGGAGAGATGCCAAGAGATGGGTACAGTGAGACTCATGTTTGCTTGAGTGGGCATGCTCATGAAACAGGGGACACTTGGTTGATGGGACAGAGACTGTAAAGTTGCAAGTTCTGTCTAAAGAGGAAACCAGAAAACTGGGAGAGGAAAAGGAGGAATAGGGAGAGTGGATGATTCAGGGCAAATCTGGGCTCAGGATAGCGGGGAGGCCACTCCTAGGCCAGGGTGGGCTGCAGGGTAAAGAGTTGCAGAGCTTCCAGAGGCTGGAGGTGGGGCTTTCAGAGGCTGGGGGTGGGGCTTCCAGAGGCTGGGGGTGGGGAGAAGACTGCTGCTGGAAGGCACAGAGCTACCCTGAACTCTACCTTTTGGGTTTGATTCCTTGCCACCAACGGCTTATAAGCACTTTATCTCCCACTAGTGGCCTTGTGATGGCTTTGTGTATTGTGATGGCTGAGTTAAGGAATAATGACTTAAGAGTTAATGAAACATTTCTGTGTGTTTGTGGAAGAGATTAGTACTCAGTTTCAGAGATAAGAAGAGAACTACTTTATTAACATGACTGAGTGTTAGCCACCAATCAAGGGCCCAACAGAACCAGCAGGAGAAGGGAGAGCCTCTTGGGTTATGATATCTGTCTTTTGCTTTAACAAAACTCCAGTTCTCAGACCTTCTGGCTGAGGATGAATGAAACCACCAGATTTCCTCGTTTGCAGCTTACACACTATAGTAGAATATGCATCCTCCATGGTCACATCAAGCAATGTCCTTGTTTCCACAGCTACACATGTCCCATTGGTTCTAATGTGCTGGAGAGCCTCTCTTAGGGTTCCCTTTCTAGGAATGTTTACTCCCCCATCCCCCAGCTTCCTGGCCTCCACCCCAACACAACCCAGCTCACTCCTGCCCACATGTCCAAGTACATATCTCCCCAAAGTTGGGTTCAATTACACTTCCGCTGAGGTTATCAACACACTTGCCCTCCTCTAAGCCCACTGCCACGTGTTCATCTTACATTGGCACATGCTGACTTTGTTCTCCATTCAGGACACAAATCTCTCTCTCTTAAGTGCAGATGTCTCCTGATCAGGAACTACATGCTTGAGCCTTTCTCTGAGCGAGGTCAATCGCAGGTTCCATAGAGGATACCTGGCCTTTCTTTACCACTACATGTCTGTGGAGGAGTTTGTACCTCATCTAACCTCAGGAATATGCTCATGACTAAAGACACATGACTTCACCTGACGTGTGACAGATAAGTGGCCTGGCTTGCCACTTAACAGCAGGAAGGGAGATGATGGGAAGACCTGGAAGTGGGTTTGCTGAACTCAGGGTCAACCAGACTAACCCTGGTCTCCATCCCAGTGCATGCAGGACTGGTGACTGCCATGCACGGTTCATGTGTCCCTAATGAAAAGAATGTTCTTTACCTTTGCATGCAGAAGCCAAAGAAAAGGCTCATTAAAGGTGGAGGGGGGTAAGTATCATTCATGATCAGGGCTGACACTGGGCTGGGGTACCATGCTGCAAGGATCACAAAGGCCCACGAGGCACTCAGAGCACAGAGCAGGGGGCAGAAGGCCAGCACAAAGATGTGCCTCTGAGGTTCTGTGAGCAGGAGGCTGGCCCACAGAGCTCTGCACCAATTTCTGTCCTCACTTAAATTTCTGAATATCAGTGTCTGAAAGAAGGATCCAGATTCAACTTGTGCAAATGCAGTCTTTCTCCATGTTAGGTCCCTGAGGCAGTTGGTGGGTCACAAAGTGTGTGTGTGTGTATGTGTGTGTGTGTGTGTGTGTGTGTGTGTGTGTGTGTGTGTGTGTAAATCAAGTCATCAGGCTATTCTGACATAAAAGGACCATTGGCAGCACAGTGGGACATTTGGGTTCAGAATATGCTCCTTTTACCTTGGCTGAGAATCAGTCCCCCCAATACTGGATATACTGATGACATGTGGGATAGCTCAGGTCCTAGTGTGCAGAGCCTCTAGGCATTGACAGGTTCATGTTGACCCATTGGCCCCAAGGCTTCTGGTAGCAATCAGAATACAGGGAGGTGCTGCAGAGCTAAAGGCTAAAGACCCAAGAAGGTCTAGAAACTTCTGCCTAACAGCTTTGGGAGACCTAGGCCATGGAATGGCATTTCGAATGGCACCAATGGATATGTAGAGAGACCACACACGAGAGGAAAGGGTGACTAGAGAGTGAGGCAGAGACAGAGACCAATCAGCTACCACAGTGTCCCAGTTGAGCCTGCTTCCTCCTGTCCATGCCAAGGTGCTAGCCATATGTGTGCACCATCTTGGAAGTCCTGGCCTAGTCATGCTCATAGCTGACTATGGTCTTCGTTGATACCACACAGGGATGAAGACCCATTAGTCTAAGCCCAGTCAACTCCAGCCAACCCACAGAACTAGCTCTCATTGTGAACCATGGTTGGATAGTGATCTGATGCTACCAAGCTGACTTGTCCAAGTCTTGGAGGCTGGCAGCATCAAGGACTAGTAATTCAAAGAACACCGTCCATAATAAGAATGGATTCGTGTGAACACGTGGAACTTTTGGTCATTTTCTCCCCTTTCCCCACCCCACCTCTGTTTTTCTGTGGAGGCCCACAGTTGATGTTACTTGTCTTCCTTGATGGGTCTCCATTTTACTTATTGAGTCAGGGTCTCTCAATTGAACCCACAGCTGGATGGACTAGACCAACTAGCCAGTTTATCCAGGGGCTCCTGTGCCTCTTGAGTTCTGGGATTATGGGCCTGCTGTGCCTGGTTGGATTTCACATGTTTGTGCAGCAAACACTTATATCCACTGGGTCATTTCCCAGCCCTCTCAAGTGTTTTGAGTGGCTTGTTTGAAACGATGGATTCATCAGTGACTATCTGACATGAAACATGAATTTTCTCTGCAGCTCAGTCTGTAGTCCTGCGTATTCCCTATGGGGAGGGTCAGTAGAGATAGCATCAGTCAGGACTCAGTCAAAGAGAAGGAAGTGTCCTGGTGAGCAGAAGGGGAGGGGCTTAGAAAGGCTGATGGTGCTGGATTAAGATTAGGAACATAGATGGGAGTGACACAGCAGGAGAGGACCTGGATCACAGTGACAGATGGCTGGAAACAGTCACCCTTGATCTAATGGATAGGACATGTGCAGGAGTCCATCCTGTGTACCCCAAGGAGTTGGTCCAGGCCACCCAGCCCCACCCACACTGCAGCTCACACCTACATCACACTGTGTCTAGGTAGCCATGCTCCTAGCTGTCTGTGGCTCAGACAGCATCTTTAGAGAAAACTATAACTTTGGTTATTCTACAACCCAAGGACAGTGGGCCCCATGAGGGGGTAGATTTGCATCAGAGAGAACCGGAACTCCAGCCACAGTGTGTGTGATGCCCAGTAGTGGGTGAATGACAGTTCCATCCTTCCATGCCTCTCAGGAACAGAATGTCCTGATGTCCCCTTTCTGCCATGAGATGCCCATTGGGTTCTCCTTGTATTTCTTTCCTGAAGCTGACATTACCTATGCTAATGGACAGACAGTCCAGATCCTCTGCACTTATCTCTGGGGTCCAGAGAGAGAGAGAGAGAATATCCAGGCTCTGCTCAGAGTTCTAGAAGAGGGTCCTTAGAGGTGTCAAAGCAGAGCCAATGATTAATTCCTGTTAACCATGACACTTTCCTGAAGTTCCCTATACCTCCTTATGGGATTTGGGTGTGTGTGTGTGTGTGTGTGTGCGTGTGTGCGTGTGTGTGTGTGTGTGTGTGTGTGTGTGTGTGTCCATGTCCCTTTCAGGAAGCCTAGTCCATGCACAGCACAGGTAGAATTGGTCATAAATTTTATATTTAAGAGACTTCCCAAAGGCGGGGCTGTGAGATGCAAGAAGAAAACCCTGGAAGAAACAGATTTCTTTTAAAAGGTTCTTCCCTTCCTGTTGCGAGTGCCAGGTGAGTTAGAAGTGGCCTCTCTATACTTACTACAGAGACAAGTATTCAGACTCGGAGGAAAGTCCTTTGATGAAAGCACAAATGGGAAGAGAAAGGAAGACAACACACCGTGATGAGACACAAGGAACACACACAGCCAGTGGAGAGGAGGGAGGGACATCCACTTGGAGCGCTGGCCTCAAGCAGATTGGTTTTCTCCAGCAAGGCTAGGTCTATGAAGCTAAGGGTGGAGGTGCTATCAAAATCACACATGTGACCATTCAGTGAGGAAGGGATCCCAGCATCCCAGCAGAGGCTGTTCTCTGGGTCACAGGGTACCCTCTTTGGTAGAGTTTCTCAGGGGACCCAGTGGAGCAGCCTGGAGGTAGTGAGGGACCACACAATGTTGTTACTATGTGTGTCTCAATCATAATCAGAGCCTATGTTCAAATTATGCTCTTAGTCTTTCAAAGTATGCTGTCATTCAACACTCCCTAAGACATAGAAGGACTGTGACAAGGGAAAGCATTAATAATTCCATTTGACACACAGGGAAACTGAGGCAAGGAAGGGCGTCTCTGAATTGCTAAAACTAGCGGTTTGGTTGGGCCTGGAATTCCAGTGTCTAAACCAGGGCCTCTCTAATGACACTGTTTTCAACTGGTTCACATTTTAGATTGCCCTAGAGAAAGGCTGACAGTGGTCTCCAGGCAGCAGATCCACCTAAGTTCACCAAGGGATTCCAATGCACAGTCAAGACTGACGGTGACACCATTAGGTGTCACTCCCCTGAGAAATGTAGTCTCAGGCCCCATTTCAGACCAGACAGAGCAGAGCCTTCATCTTGAAAGAAATCCTCCTAACATTGGCATCCGAGGACCAGATGGGACAACTGGCCAGCAGGGGCAGGGAGGTATGGGTCAGCCCTTTACCTCTGCTTGGCAGGGCTGTGGCTACATCAGCATAGTTCACGAGTAAGACAAATTGAATCTCTTGCAGATTACCTAGAACTGTCAGAGAGGAAGTGTTTCCCAATGGGAGGGAGGCTGTCCTCCCCCTGACAAACCCTTACCAACTAATGGCACTTCTCTGCAGTGCACAGACCACTGTCTCCCACACAGGTGCCTTTTGAAGCCTGCCCAGCTCCACTCACCCTCCGAAGCCTTGGAAGGAGAGACCGCTGGGCTCTTGGTCCCGGCTTTTGTTGGGCTCTGCACTGGCGATGCAGGTGTGGACTTTACAGGTGAACCAGGCTTCTCTGTGGCTGTGTCCTTCTCCCCTGAAAGTAACAGAAACCCACCTTAGCACACGCATCACAGAGGGACAAGGCAGGTGGGGCAAATGTGGAACCCAGCGCTTTTCTACTTAGTTACTGGGCCCTCCTTAGCTCAGCTTTACCTCTGCCCCTTCCTGGGAGGCCAAAAGGGGGCAATCAGTGTAATGCTGTGTCTTGTCTACCACACGGCTGCCCCAGTGAAAAAGTAAGGCAGCAGGAGAGTGACATGTGTGGACACGCACCTGGCACTGCAACACAAGCACAGATGGAGGCAGAGTCCCCAGCGCTGGCTCTCCTTAGGGTCACCTGGGGCTTGTTCTCAGGGGCTAGATTACCAGTTAACTCAGCTAGTTTACACTTTCCTGAGACGAGGTGCTGGTGGAGGACCTCACCCCAAGCCCTGGGGTCTCAGGTCCCGAGTGCTCTTGAAGCAAGGAGAGGAGACAGCTCCTTTGGGCAGAGCGGGAAGGGCGAAAGGCTGCCTTCCTAGGCAGAGAGAGATTTGAGATAGAGCCTGAGATATAGATGACTTGGTTCAGGCTAGCCCAGAAGGGAACAAAGCATGGCCCAGCACATCAAGATACCAGGAGTTTCAACACAGGGGAACTGGCTGAACTCTGAAGCAAGGAGGGGGTATCAGCTGATAGGATTCTGGCTACCAGGCTGGTAGACTCACTCTAGACTTTGTGTGACTGTCACACCAGTCTCACTGTGGCCAACACTGACTTGTTTACTGAGCTTCCTCATGATCAAAGGCACAATTCTAAATACTTTACAAGCACTTAACTCCTTCATAGCCAGTGAGCAGGCCAGTGAGATCACGAAGGTGCCTGCCCGTGTAACTATGAGGCACTAAGGTCATGTTTAACTACATTCTGCTAGCAGGCGTGCTGTTTGGTGATGGCAGATCCTGCAGCTCTGGCTCACACGGGTTTACCTTCCTGCTCCTGTTCTAGCTTCTTCCTTTCCACCTCCTTCTTGTACTCCTCCAGCTCCTGGTCAGTGAGTTGGCTGAAGGGGTTGGGCACCGTCTCCTCCGATTCATCTTTGGTATCGGCATCGCCCTTGGACATCAGCTGGCTCTCTGTAGACTGAAAGTTAACCAAAGTGTGTGTTGCTCTCTGACCGCTGTGCTGGGGCCCAAGCTGGAACTTCTCTCAAGTGGTAGTCAGCTGTCTTGCTAGAGGAGTGACATGTAGTTCCTTGGTACCAAGCTTGGGGCCTTGGGGTAGGGTTTGTTCATTCTCTCCATTGCTATATCCTCCCAACACTTAGACTCTGTACCTGCCCTGGTGAATATAGGGGTCCACCCTCTGCCCTTGAAATGAAATCAAAAGATGCTCCCAAGCAGAAGACATACCTTTATTGCATTCCCATCTATGGACACTTCCAAGCCATGGCTGTGCATACATTTGATGGCCCAAAGTCAGTCAGACAAAGTCTAGCAAGCATAGCATTGGCTCGAGCAAGCGGCATGCCAGTCTCTCCCACACTGTCCCTCCCTGTCCCCCAACAGCAGCGCAAGCCTCAACACACAGCATTAAAACAACAAGATACAGGGGCTTCAGCATTCTCAGTCCAAGCAGTGAATCCTGGAGTCATGGTGACCAAGAGGCCAGACCTGCATCGAGGATCTTCAGCTACTCATTCTGCAGGCCCTGGCAGGGGCACTGACAGAACCTCTTTTGAATCCCTGGCTCTGAATCATCTGGCCCCTCTTGCTCAATGGAGGACCGAACCACAGACTCTGCTGCCCTCTTCCAGTATCCTCTCTGCAGCCTATCCGAAGGCATCACTTCCTCTCCGGGGAGGAGAGCAGAATGAGACCTCAGAGGAGGTGAGCCCAGCGCAACCAGGGTTTCTGGTCACCGTGTGTGGGCTTCACTCATTCAGAAGCAACCATAGGCTTCAGAGTCAAAGGTGAGTGAGTCTAAGATAGATCCCGAGGAGGATGGGGGACTCTACTGAGAGCTCCTGCTGTGAAGGACGGAGCTGCTTTTGGACAGTCTTGCTCTGTGCTCACCTTTCATCCCTCTGGGATCACAGGCCATTTCTAACCTTGACCCTACGGTGTGCTCAGAGTTCACTGACTTGGCTGAGTTGTGGGAGGTCAGGAGGCAGCCATGAGGGTGCAGCTTGCTGATGCCTGATCTGCAGCCATATCACACTGATGTGCTCTACAGCGCATGTCCCATTAGACACTGTCTAGAAAAGTGTCACACCCTTTGCCACAAGCTACGAACAGCCACAATGCCCCACAAGGCAGAATTGCAATGCCATCTGCTACTAAGCCCTAGACAAGATGGCATCCCATCAAACACAGAAACAGTGACGTCATGCTTTCTAACTCTAACTAGGTTTGTATGGCTACTCTTTACCCTTCCCACCCCAAAGCACAGCAGTCCTGGCCACACCCCCTCACTGTATCCTGATGATGCTATATCCAACCCAGGGGTCAGAAACACTTGGGCCACCAGAACTCAGCAGGACACTGAGAGAGTCCCTCATGAAGTCCCATGGTGGGAGGTGTGGGGCCAGCCAGAGGCCTTCCTAGGAACAGATGGGCTGCTCCCTATCCAGCGCACCCAGGAGCGAGCCAGTATTGTCCTCCCTGGACCTCACAGCCACCTGTGTGGTGACCCTTCCCTATGCACCCAAGATCATGGGGTGAGCGGGCCTGAGGACTCAGGGGTCCCCTGCCCAGCCCCAGGAGTCTGATACACTTCCCCTTCAGTTGGGGGCAGTCTCTGCTGTACCGGACTCCGGCTCTTCTCGGCGATGACACTGGCCAAGAGCTGAGACTGAGGCCCGGCTGACTTTATGTCTTGTCGGTTTTGCTCTCGAATCTGTGTGGAAAGGGGAGGAAAAGGGGTCAGAGCATGGAAGGGCCCTCTGGTGTCCAGTGAGGTCTGTGATGAGTCTGACAAGGCCCTGTATGGTTAGCAGCCTATCCTCTGCTCCAATACAATGTGCCCTCCTGAGGGCTGCCTCCATACCTGGCCTGGAGCAACTCTGAGCTCACGAAAGGCCACTCTGTGGACATGTCTTTTAGACACATCTAACGTGTAAAGCAAATGCCCTGCTCCATAAGTGGGCCACAGAGGACCACAGGACTGTGTAAGTCCTGCACGAGGCACGGAGCCCAGGATGCCATCAATACAGTCTCTCACCAGGGGTACTGATGAGTTCCCCT
This sequence comes from Mus minutoides, assembly GCA_902729485.2. Lineage (NCBI taxonomy): Eukaryota > Metazoa > Chordata > Mammalia > Rodentia > Muridae > Mus > Mus minutoides. The sequence continues at coordinate 93,382 of CACVCL010033986.1, read as the reverse complement.
AACCCAGGAACTTGGCTTGTACTTCTGCGACCCTAGATTCCCTCAGAAAAGCAGGTAGGAGAGCAGGCTCACCTTGTTCCTCATGTCCAGAACTTCTTGGGGGTCAGTGTAGAGAGGCACAAATTGGTTTGGGTTTTCGATCCGTATGGGCATGCCGCTGCTGGACTTTTCCACTTCATCAGCCTTCATCCACTGACAAGGCAAGTAAGGAGATGGGCGTGGCCACCGGGTGCTCCTCCCACCAGGTGCCCCTCCCATCGGGTGCCCCTCTCACCAGCGTGGAAAGTCCACAAGTCACTCAGAGTTGTCTCTTGTGTCAGAGCCAAGATGAGTGGGCCACAAAACAACAACAACAACAACAACAACAAAAAACCAAACCAAACAAACAAAAAACCCACCAGAGAACAGGGGCTGAAGCTTTGGCAGGCTGTGGCTGGGTTCCAGTTTCATTCAGGTAACTGGATTTGCATTTGGAGGAGGCCTATTCTAACTGACTGTGGCCACTTTTTTGTTAATGAAAAAAATTCAAATAGAGTTGGTTTGGGAGAGATGGCCCAGTGGTTACATAACCTGCCCTTTCAAGCCCAAGGACCTGTGTTTGGATCCCCAGGAACCCAGATGGGTATGGTGGCTCACCCATAACTCAGAAGACAGACGCAGGGGATCCCAAGTGAGTTTAACAATATCAGCAAGTTATAGGCTTATTCTCAAAGAATAAGATAGAAGAGCTACTGAAGATGATTCTATACATCAACCTGAGTCACATACATGTGAACCCATGTACATGCCAAGGGGAAAAAAAAACATTTATCTAAGAAAAACAGGAAAGAAAAAAATCAAATAGAGATCGGTGTGATTGAGAAAAAAAGGGAGAGAGGAAAGAGATCTACCTGCCCTTCTCCTAGGTTTGTGTCAGACCTCAGGCCCAGGGTTTGGTGTGTCACCCAGGAATTTCCCAAAGTCCCCTGTGGGTGTGGGGTGAAACATAGACCCCAGTCTTTCTTGAATCTGTGCTCATGGAAGTGGCCCAGTCCTGTCACCCTCTGGAGAAATCGGTTCCTTGTGCCCTAAACCTCAATAAAGGGGCACAAGAAAGGGGTGTTAGGGACACTGGGCCTGAGCACAGCATTCAGGAACGTGGATGAAAACTGAGTGACTTGCCTTACATCAGTGCAACCCTCCCCATTCAGGCCGGCCCCACCTCCCTCTTACCGTGGTCTTTGGCCGGGGACTGCCCATGTTCCTCTGCACCTCGTCAGCCACGTTCACCCGCAGGTAGGTATTGGGAGTGTTAAGCCAGCGGGTCTTTTCCTTCTGCTGTTTCTGGGCATGCTGGCGCAGGGCAGGGACTGGGACTCCATCCTCTTCGAACACAAAGGCAGTGACTGTGGCTGGGATCTCCACTTCGCTTTTGTGTTTGGTTTTCTCCTGGACAAAGGGGTGGCGGTACGTATAGCCTGTTCTGTAGCCCTAAGAAGACAGAACCAGAACCAGGTGCTGGAGAGGACAGAGGTCCACACCTAGACTTGTCAACCCCAAATATCCACCAGACAACTGAGCAGCCAGGCCTAGGTTACAGGGCTTTCAAGCTGAGATGGGCCTAGTCATTTAGGCTTGTCATTTCAATTGTTCAGGACGCTGAGGCAGGAGCATGACAAGTTCAAGGTCTGCCTGGGCTACAGAGCATGTACAAGGCTAACTGGGTAACTTAGTGAGCCTATGACTCGAAGTGTGAACAAAAAGGCTAGGCAGCATAGCTCCTTGGTAGAACACTCGCTTGGTATATGTGAAACTTTGAATTTAATCCTCAGCACACAAAAGTTTTAAAAACCATGAGGCCTGCTCAATGCTCATGATTTTGATGAATTTGTAAGTAGTATTACTTTTGATGATGATGATGATGTATAATTTTGCAATGCTGGGACCTAGCATATCATGCCATACCAGACAGTCTACACTGAGCTAAACCTCCAGTATCCAATATGTTTTTAAAGTAGCTAACAAGATACAAATAACAGATTTAAAATCATGTGTGTGTGTCCTTATATACATGTGCGTGTGTACACATGTGTATGTGTGCTTGCAAGTCATAAAACTGGAAAGGGGACCATGATCGGGGGAGGCAGAGGTCTTAAAGGAGCAAGATACAGAGAGTGATGTATCATGCCACATGAAAGCAGAAGTGGGGACTGAGGAGGGATGAGGGACAACTAGAGGGACAATGGGTGGGGCCAGTAGCTAGTTGGGAGGAATGAGAACTGTGTAGAAGGTTATACATGTGTGACATCGCCACGAGGAAACCCATGCTACCTTACACATTAGTTTAAAACAAAACAAAACAAAAACATCAAAACACTTATGATAGTAAGTTGCTCAAACCCTGAGGTTGTATAGAGCTGGCAGAAGCACTGGCACATTCACAGCGCCTTTCACCAACGTTCACAGTGAAGTCTGATCGGGTTAGAATCCTCCTTTCTCTCTTCTCTGAAACTTTAAATAGAATTGTCTGCTTCTCTCAAAGCTCTGAAACAATTCCTACGGAAGCTACCCACAAAGGCCTGGTGCTTCCTTTGGGGACAATGACTCAGCACACGGAGCCAGGAATCCCCTCTCACCACCGAAAGCACATCTCATTGCAAAGCCATCTGCATAGTCACCCCAGCAACAGGGTAAAAATGACTTGGAGGCACTGAAAGTGGGGAAAGTATTAATTACTGCAATGACCTTGACATGGTGGCCTTGAGGGTGAGGAAAGGGAACCAAGCAGGACTGCTCTGAAGACAGGTTTCATCTCTCACCTCTGAACTTGCTCCTCACTGCATCCCTCCCTTACCTCTTGTGCCTGAAGCATCTCCACTGATTTTCCAGGTTATCAACCCAATCATTAGCTCCCAGGAGGAGGAGGCTGTCCTTTTGTACCCTTTAATGAACCATCCCATCTAACTCCTATGGTTTGGTTCTGCCACTGCGATAGAATAATGTAACGTTGATGCTTGGAATAAGGGAGGTAGTTGTGTGATGTGCTCTCAGTATTGATGCTGTGACATTAGGGATGGGCAGGACCAACTCCAGGGGAGGAGTGGGCTAATGGATACAGGATGATGGGGATGGGCTGTGGACATGAGGACAGGCACTCCGACTTCCCATGAAGAGCATAGGCAGACATGAGGATTTCTCAGCACTTAGCAGAAGGAGAAAAGGCAAGTACTGGAGAAAGTACAGCTATTGTTCAAGTGAACACAAACTCAGAGGCCTTTACTAAGTAAACCGTGACAGAGGTGGTTCTTGTGTATCCCCAGCGCTTTCAGATGTCTGGCTCTGAAGGGCAGCACCAAGACACTCACTAAGTTGTCCAGCATCCTCATGAGGGCTTCAAATTCATGCTCTCCCAGCCGGCTCTTCTGCATGGGCCCGAAGGTGCTGCCGGCCCACTGCACAGAGCCCACCTCATGCGGCCGGTGTTTCTCTTGCTCCAAGAGGATGAGGTTCTCAGTGCCCCCAGCGCTGGACAGAGCCGACACCTGCGGAGAATCAGCACACCGGTGTGTGGAGTCCTTGAAACTGCTGTGGTGTGCACCAGAGGGCAGTGGGATCACAGAGAACTCGAGCTCCAGAAAGGCCTAGGGAACTAGAGGAAAATATCTGAACACTTGTGGAGCATGCATTCATTGTCATGGAGCACAGCGTCAGTAATCCCTCCGAGGGCTTGGTTCCCAGAGAACCCAGCGAGGAAGAGATAACAAGTGTTAAAACCCAGGAATGAGACAGCACAGAGGACACAACACACCAGAGGAAAAAAAATATGGGGCCTAGGATGTAGCACCCCAGAGAACTAATGGTTCCTAGGTCATTATGCCTCAGAGAAGAAAGGGGGATAGTGCAGGTGGCTTCAGGCAGCACATTTAACAATTAGGACAGAGGTGTGTGTACAATGTGGGCAATTTAGATTAACTTTAAAAGCATCCACACGATCTAACCTCCACTCCCAATTTGCATGCCTACCATTCAGATGTCCTGAGCTAGGTTTGGATTTTGGGGAGAGAGAGAGGTAGATCTAAGCCATGTTGACACAGCAGGTGTGTTCACATCTGAGAAGACTGATGTCTGCACACAAGCTCACTTAGCAGAGCCATGCTCTGATGATCTAATCTGCAGTGCCTGGTGTTTTGGGATGGGTTGAGAGTTTGGGTTGTGGTTTTGGTGGTGTTTGTTTCGACCAGAGATAAAAGAATCCATTTAGTTCACTGACAGATGCAGGAATATGAGCTTTGAGCATTCTCCTGCACCAATAGACAGCCCTAACCCTGCTTCATAGAGGTCAGCTCATCAGACTTCCTCAAGCGAGCCCCATCAATCACCTTGAAACAGGAGGACACCACAACACTTCCCAGTGCCTTTGTACTCAGGATATATGTATGCATGTCTTTAACTGTCCCCACTGTCCCCTGATGCCCTGGAGAGACAGTGTTAGGGTGTGTGTAAAGGGTAAACCTGAGTGGGTACCAGGCTGGCTGGATGGGTTACACCACCTCCTCACCCTGTGACTTTGGGTAGCTATTTAGCATCTCTGTGTTCAGTTTCCACAACCATCAAGTAAATATGGCAATGCTCTACCTTGTGAGGAATCTCTTAAAGTGATGACGGTAAAGCATCTATAATGTTCTGCAGCCTCAGGATGTTCAGCAGCACAAGGATGCTACTGCTAATTTAACACTCAGATAATGAAAACCGGTCTCCCTGGCACTGTTTGTTAATGGAGAAGGAAGAAGGGAGAGAGCACCCACAGCCTTGCCCAAGCTGCCTCCTTCCATCTCTTCCTCCAGCAGTTTCCATGGCGATGGGTAGCAGATGGGGAAGAACTGCCTGTGCCTCCCATCTGCCTCTCAGTGAGGGATGACCCACTTTTTCCAGAACTCGAAACCAATAGGCAAAGAATATACTGTGCTCAGGAGAGCACAGCAGGCGCCTGGGCTTGGACCACAGATATGGCCACAGTCACATTCCCCTGTCCACCAAGGTCACTGAGGGAGGAATCAGGGCCCATGGTGGACATGGAGCTTCAGAGCTAGCTGCCAGAGTGCAATCCTGATGGTAGCTGCAGGCCATGACCCTGTGCTCACTGATGCCTTAGCCTTTGTTTCTGCTCTTCCATGTCTTCTAGAAGCTTCTCCATCTGTAAAACTGGTAAGAAACCACTGGCTCTTTCCTGGGTTGCTTGCCAGGGACATGTGGGAGAGCAAAGACACTTCAAGCCAGTCCTGAGCAGGTGACAGCAGCCAGGAGGCTGTTATGACCAGGACTAACAGCTCTGCCCTATGGCTACAGGTCAGGGGGTTAAACTGCCCAGGGGCCACTTCTGAGGTCTGGAATGGGAGAAGACTTTTCTCTGTGTAGGGGACACAGCAGCAACTCTCCGTCTGTACAGAGTGCTGAGATAGCTCTGCAGAGAAGAGCTTTTCCTGTGTGCTGTTTTCTCAGGGAAGCTTCTGCAAAGGTGTGTTAAGGAACCCTTTGCAGCTCAGTGTGAGGAAAGGCAGAGTCTTTCCTTGATCATGAAGGCTCAGCCAATTCTGATGTGCCAGTCAGTAGCCAGAGCAGTCAGAATTCTTAGTTGAGGGAGAAGGTAGCACATCAGAGACATGACCTGGACCCAGGCCTCACTCAGAATCTAATTCTGATCACTGCTGTTTCTTGGGTGCCTCGCTCACTCCATTCCACGTAACATTTACCCATCTCCAGACTTACAATCGTCTCTGCAGCACTCCACTGTAAGGGTACCACAGGGCTTTCCCACCTCCCCCACGTAGCAGGGCTGAGCTCACCACAAGTGACACTGAGGGAGGAAGCGACCTTCCTTCAGTGCTGTTCTGCCTGGCTAGCCAGAGTGAGGCAGGAGGGCACCACGTGGGACTTGCAGAGAGCTGGCTTGTCCTAGAACTGCAGCCTCTGTAGTGTCACTACCTCTCCTAGTCTGGAGAGGCCACTCCCCCAGCCAGCTTTGATCCACGCCAACAAGGAAACAATGGGCTTGGAGAGGGCACATCTTTGCCCCAAAGGTAGACAGCCAGGGCTGGTCATGAATCTATCCAGGGCTGGAGAAGCACACCCCTTATCCTACCAACTCAGACACCACAGAGTGCATGCTCTTGGCTGACCCTCACCACGGAGCGCCTGTAAACCAGCATTCCTGGGTCTTCATGGGTTTCATGGGCTCCATGGTCATTGACCTTCCCCAACTAACTGTCCCTTCCCAGTGAGGGGACTGGGAGATGAGCTGGCTCCCTGTATACCTTTGAAGGGTAGCTTGGCTGTTCTGGTTGCCATGACAACACTGACTGGCACACTGTCACTCCTCTTTCCATGCCTGCCCACATTCCCTACCCACATTTCCACAGCCTGCCCTCATTCCATTCCATTCCTTGGCAAAATCTTTTCTCTGTGTCCCCTAGTACAGCTTGGTGCAACAGCCACACCAGATGACCAGGTGTGGTAGGGCTTCTGTGTGCCTGGTGATGGTTTCCCCAATCCTGATCTCAGGTCCCCTAGATCTGAGTAGTGCCAGTCAGATGTTGTGATGAACTTTTCAGAGTATGGATCCCATTGTAAGCAGGAAATGGCAGGAGTGTAAGGAAAGCGGTGACAGGCAGGGTGATAAAACAGTTTAGGAGGTCTGGACCTGACAGCTGAGCAGGGCCCACAGTTCCCAGGGCCCCCATCAAAGCCAACTCCTGAGCTCACTTCCCAGGGCACCTTACATACCTGTACCTCACATGCAGCCTGCAGGTGGAAGACCTTGTAGAAAGCTTCCTCCACGGTGTCACCCAGGGCGACCATGCCATGGTTTCTTAGCACCAGAATCTGTGGAGGAGGAAAGAACCAGTCAAACCCGGCTTTGAAACTCCCCCCATCCCCCAGCCACCAAGATGGCTCCGTGGAGCAAGGTGCCAGTCACCAAGTCTGAAAATCTAAGTTCAGTCCCTGGAATTCACATGGTGGAAGGAGAGAAATGATTCCTGCAGATTGTCCTCTGAACTCCATGTGAGCCATGGCAGCCTAAATTAACTCCCCTGCCCCAGTGCCCCCAGGAACACAAACTAAGTGAATAAATAAAGCTATATAATAAAGTCAACCTTTAAAAAGAGTTTTACTCCTAAGAGACTTTCATCTTACTAAGACCAACTCTGTATCCCAGCCTGGAGCCCCCCTCCACAAACTTACTGCTCTTCCTCTAACCAAGAACCCCACACTAACCTAAGGCTGGTTTGAGTCCAGTGCACCCAACTGCAGAAGATAGAAAAGGCATTTTAAACGGATTAAGTGCAGCTTGAGTGACTGTTTTGGGCAATGCTTTGGTGGCTTAGAGAACTTAGAAATCTGAAGAGGCTGTTGAGTGTTAGCTGAGCACACTCATTTGATGCTGAGTTAAGGGCTTGGACCTCAGAGGTAACCTCTGCCAGTAAATTAGTTGACTTTGGTAACATCCAAGAGGATGCTCTCTGAGAGGCAGTCCTGCAGAAATAGGCAGCCATATTATCTTCTCTTTGGACCTCTGGGTTGTGCTCCACAGACTTGGCTTCGACATCCTCAGATTATATCAGTTTTTCAAATGAGGAAAGAGAAATTAGGAGAACTGGAAAGTCTCCTGACCAGACCTGGGGTTCTCAGGGAAAAAGTTTCTGATTTGGCAGGGCCAGTGAGTAAAAAGGGTGAAGAGACCAGAAAGATGCTTTGATCAAGATCAAGATTCCCCATGGGTCAAGTTCTTCCTTCCCTGAAAGAAATATTCATGGTTGGTTTTACCCTCAGCAAGTTTGAAATCAGACAAAGCCAAGTGGGAACTGAGGCAAAGCTCTATGCATTCAAGCTTCCCTGCAGAAAGCTGAGGCTCAGGCTCAGAGCACCACATCCTCTCTAAGAATAGATCAACTTCTTTCCTCTCTAATGCCAGAGACTTAGAAGGAGCTCAGAGTTCAAGAGCATAAACAGAAGCACAGGGAGCATCCCCCCTTAGATTGCCACAGCCCACATAGGTGTGCTATTGGCTAACACTGCTAAAGATACACTGGGGCTGCTGGGGCAGAAGTAGCAGCAGGGATCCTCCTCCAAAGCAGAGATGGGGAGGCCGGGGCTCAGGAGAGGTGAGGCTGTCTCAAAGTTCTTTTCCAGTCAGATGTGCTAGTAGAAGACAGTGCTTAGACTTACACCAAGCAACACTGCAGCACTGCTCTCTTTTAACTAGTTGGTAACTAATAAGTAGAGGATTCGCTGGAAAGGTTTCCACCTGGTGGTGTGAGTTGGAGTGGAAAGCGACCCCTGGGAGGTTCAACTACAGGGGACTGCCTAGTGATGGTGAGAACAGAGACATGCAAAGTCATTTAGTGTGCATTGCTAGGCGAGGGAGAACTGATTTTCTGGTTTTATAAATATATGTGAAAAGCCTTAGAGAATGCATCAACATCTCAGAGCAATGTGGGAGAAGTAACTTCAAAAAGTTTTCTTTCTAAAAAAAATTAATCTATAAAATTTGGAGGCTAGAGAGATGGCTTAGTTGTTGTGATGTTAAGAGTGCTTTCTGCTCTTGTAGAGGACCCAGGTTGGGTCTGAGCATTTATATCAGGTTGCTTACAAGCACCTGAAACTCCAGCTCCAGGGGATATGATACCCTCTTCTGGCCTCCACATACACTGCATATATACAAATCTTTTTAAATTGTCTACAAAACCTGCCGGACATGGTGGCACATGCCTTCAATCCCAGCCCTCGGGAGGCAGAGGCATTCAGATTTCTGAGTTCGAGGCCAGCCTGGTCTACAAATTGAGTGCCAGGACAGGGCTATACAGAGAAACCCTGTCTCAAAAAGAAACAAAAAACAAATAAACGAAAAATGTCTACAAAACAAATATTCTCCAATAAATACATAATGCCTTTGTGATGTTAATGCTCTTGCCCTGTCTCTGTCTCTGCCTCTTTCTGTGTCTCTTTCTCTCTGTCTCTCTGTGTCTCTGTCTGTGTGTGTGTGTGTGTGTGTGTGTGTGTGTGTGTGTGTGTGTGTTGAACCAGAGGTGAACACTGAGCATCTTCCTCAATTGTTCACCACCCGAGTTTTGAAGCACGATCTTTCCTTAAACCTGGAGCTCACTGATGCACTCAAACTGATTGGCCACACAAACCCCAGGGATACACCTCCCAGCACTGGGGCTATAGGTATGGAACGCCACACCTAGTTTTTTAATGTGGGTACTGAGGCGCTGTACAGCAATCTCTTTATCCTTTAAGCTGTCTTCCCCCAGTTCTGAGACAGCATTTGACAGTACCACTCCACAGCAACATCCCTGGCCCCAGAAACAAACCTTGCAGGTGGGTCCAAGGCACTTCTGCAAGTTGATTCGGTCAGCTTCCTGCTCCATTTCCCCATTGAAGTCATAGTAGGCCATGTCCCCCACCAGCAGGGCATTATGGGAGACCGGCAGGAGGCCGCACTTCATAGCTGACACCTACAGGAAAACAATAGTTGCCTAGCAACTGCAGTCCAGAACCAGGGTGCCCTGGTCCTCTCTCCTCAGAGCACAGCAGGCCAGCCCTGCTCTGGGGCCAGGCAGTGTGGGATGGTCATGGGGAGGAAGATGCCTGCACCACCCAGGCCTTTCTCACTGAGGACTCTAAGGGCTTTTCATTCTCTTGCACGACACTCCAAGGCTGTGAGGACAGCTGAGCAGACCACACCAAGGAGAGCACTGGCCCAGTCCCAGCTTTGTTCTGTGAGGAGGTAGGATTGGCAGAAATGTTTTCCCTCTGAGTATAGCCCTGGCACAGGATAAGTGTAAGGACCCAGGGCTAAAACTCTTGACATAAGCTGGAGTCATTTTAGAAGAGAGAGCATCAATTAAGAAAAATACTCCCACCAGGTTGGCCCTTTGGCAAGTCTGTGGGCTTTTTGCTTTTTTGATGATTGATGTAAGAGGCCCAGCTCACTGGGGGTAGTGCCACGCTGAGGTTGGTGGCCCTGGATGCTATAAAGAAAGCAGGGCTGAGCAAGCTATGGGGACTAAGTCAGTGAGCAAAGTACCTCCATGGCCTCTGCATCAGTTTCTGCCTCCAGGTTCCTACCCTGGGTTCTTGCCCTGACTTCTCTGAATGATGGAGATTGCATGTTGTAAGATGAATCAAGCTCTTGGCTCCCTGTTGATTCTGGCCATGGTGTGTTATCAAAGCACCAGGAAAGTAAAGCAACACAGAGCCCTAGCTCATTTGTCATAGAAAACGGATAGCATGGTGCAGAAGGGCTTTCCTGATCTTGCCTCGCTGCCCCAAACCAGCCTGAGACTGCAGAGACCCTCAACACAAACACATGATTATGTCTTGGTTCCAGTTCAGGGACGTCTATACCCCATGACCTGTGTGTTTCCTTCAGAAATCAACAGGCTACTGCCATGTGCTCCGACCCTACAGGTCTGGTGCCAGCAGAGGATGACGGCCAAGGCAATGCCCAGTGTCTACTATTTCTCCAAGTGACATTGCAGCATCCTCCACACACATGGAGAGCTGGCCTCAGGCACTACCTGTGCCCTGTCCTCTCCCCGGTTTACTGGACCCTTCCCCAGATCTCAGGTGCCTGGAACTACAGGAAAGTCTGCAGGCTCACTTCCCACCAGCTTCTTCTCTCCTCTGAAGGGCTGGGTCGTGCCGGGACAGGGCAGCCTGAAGCCCAACCACAATGACTTGGGTGGACACTCGGGAGGTGCAGTTGCCTGGCTGAGTTCTCAGCTGTAGCCACAGCAGAGGGGAGTCTGTGAACTACACATTCCCCACATTCACACGTCACTGAGACCTTGGTGTATGAAAAGAAAGTCCTAAGCTGAGGATTCACTCTCTTGGCCTGAGTTCCAGATCTTTACAATTTTTTAATCATTATTTTATTTTTTATTTTATGTGTATGGGTGTTTTGCCTTCATGTTTGTCTGTGCATCACATGAATGTAGTACCTGCAAAGGCCAGAACAAAGGGTGTTAAATTTCCTGGGACTAGGGTTACAGATAGTTGTGAGTGGCCATATGGCTGCTGAGAATGGAAGCAAAGTCCTCTGGAAGAGCAGCCCATCTCTCTGCCCCCTTTCCAGAATTTTTAAATGATGACATTGCTATACTCCAGATGATATCTGCTTAGGGACTCCAGGCTGGCTGCCACAGGAAGCCAGGCATTACTCACCGCTGCGGTGGCAGGCGTGTGCAGGTGGATGGCACACCGCACGTCGGGCCTGGCGGCATAGATGGCTGAGTGCAGACTGAAGCCCGTGGTGTCCACCGGGAAGCAACTGCTACCCTTCTCCACCACTTCTCCCAGAATGTTCACCTTAATCTAGGCAGTAAAGAAGAGACCAGACTCAGGGCTCTTGCCCTCTTCCACACATGAGCCCAGTGCATTCCCTGGCCCACGTCCACCACCCCAGACAACAGGAGCAATGGCTGGCCTTGGTGCTGGGGGAAAGCAACAAGGAGCCCTGCCTGTGGTGAGTCCTAAGGGGTGGCAGATGGATTCTGCAGGAAAAGTGGTGGGGCCGTTTCTCAGACTTTATTATGCATTGTTTCAGACACTGTCAAAATAGTTTCTAAACATAGAAAAAACAATACTTTTTTTTTTTTTTTTTTTTTTTTAGCAGCCTTTCCCTCCATGGGTGTTGCACGTGCCCTGCTGGAAAAACAATACTTCTAGCAATTTCCCAAATGATGTCCAGGCTTTGGTCCACATACCCACTCCCAGTAATGAGCTAGAAGAGAATCAGTAATAGAATCCTCTAGAAGCAGCTAAGAAGAATCTTGAATTCCTGCAGAAACCTTCCCAGAGAAAGTCATGCCTATGCTGAGCCACCTCATTTGTGAAACAACTTAATATACAAAGGTAAAGAGAATGACGTACTGAACAGCTTTCACCTGTCACAGAAAAGGGACCAATGGAAAGATGTCCCTTTCTTAGCTTGTTTTCTACTTCAAGAGACAAGCAAATGGCTTGGCTAAGAAATGCCACGTACAATATGTGCATAAAGGAACAGCAAGGGAGATGGAGGGGGAGGAGAAAGGGGATAGGGGAGGGGTAAACCAGAGGGGAGGGAAAGACGAGAGTGGGAGAGAGAGAGTGAGAGAGCAAACAAGAGAAAGAAAGAGACAGACACACATACAGTGAGTGCTGGTTGGAGAAAGAGCACATACATGTATGCATGTGTATGTGCATACATATGCACACATGCACACACACATCTGCAAACACACACAGATGCACTCAGACACACATACACCACATAGAGGGTGTTGGGTCCCATTCTGGCTCTGGTTTGGACCTTGGGGACAAACCCAAACCTGGCTTGAGTTTTAAGACCTGTCTCAGTCACTTCCATATGGGGTGACTCAGCAAGACCTGTTTGGCCCTGCCTCTGCCCAGCAGTTGCCGATGTAGAGCTTTGCCATTGGCCCTGTCAGTCACTCCATACCCTCTGTCACCCTTCCCTGCCTCCTATGTCATCTTACCCCACCAAAAATCCCCCTTCATATGCTCTGAACTTATATAAGCGAGAGGCTGATGCCATAAAGTTGAGTTCCTGCTTTCACAGACTCCCCACCCAGGTGTGTTTCCATTGGGCCATCCACACTTGTCATCCTGCTCAGCCCGGACAGACCCCTGAGAGACCTCTCTCCTCTCACGTGGACCTGCCAGCAAGAAGCTGGTGAGAGAGAGAGAGAGAGATAGAGAGAGAGAGATGAGAGACATGAGAGACATGAGAGATGAGAAGAAAATATGTTGCTAATGGCTGGCTATGACGTTCCTACTTAACAAATGGATTCACAAAGCTCCAACATCACAGAAGGGCTTTCGCTGACGGGTACAAGACAGTGACCTGCATAGAAACGGTGAGATATTTCATCCTCAAGGTGCCCCACCAACCCTCTCAGCACACTGCAAGGTCCACCACGCAAAGACCCAAATCACCCAACACAAACCTGAATTCTGAGGCAAGATTTTCCTAACCTAGTGGTTCTCAACCTTCCTAACGCTGTGACCCTTTAGTACAATTCTTCATGTTGTGGTGACCCCCAACCATAAGATTATTCTGTTGCTACTTTAAAACTATAATTTTGTTACTGTTATGCATTGCAATGTATATATCTGATAAGGGGTCATGCCTCAGGCTGATACCCTGACACTTTGGTGAGCATGCACTCTGATTCTCAGGCACTCTGCTGCCCTGGGCTCACAGGAATACCATTACACTTTACACACTAACAAGTGAGATTTTAGTTTCTTAGAAAGAAAGAAGGGGGAAGGGAGATGAGAGAGAAAGGAAAATCACTGTTTAGTTGGCCCTCAAAACAGGAAGCGCCTATGACATCCAGACTCTAACACTCAAGGCAGCTCCACAAATGCTCTCACACCCCATTCCCAAAATTCCACAGACAAAAGAGGGACCAAAGGGCAGTGACGTGGTGGTATGGGGACGGGCACACTATTGTACTGTGTGCTAATAGCACAGGAGCAGCATCCAACAGGCCCACTGCAAACCTCTCTGTGGAGTGGGTTTCCTGAGTTAGGAGTGGCATGACGCTGGCTGGGTGTGACAGCAACTCCTCTAGGTCACTGTACTGGCTAGTTTTGTGTCAACTTGACACAAACTGGAGTTAAAACAGAGAAAGGAGCCTCAGTTGAAGAAATGCCTCCATGAGATCCAGCTGTAAGGCATTTTCTCAATTAGTGATCAAGGGTGGGAGGGCCCCTTGTGGGTGGGACCATCTCTGGGCTGGTAGTCTTGGGTTCTATAAGAGAGCAGGCTGAGCAAGCCAGTAAAGAACATCCCTCCATGGCCTCTGCATCAGCTCCTGCTTCCTGACCTGCTTGAGTTCCAGTCCTGACTTCCTTTGGTGATGAACAGCAGTGTGGAAGTGTAAGCTGAATAAACCCTTTCCTCCCCAACTTGCTTCTTGGTCANTGGCCCTGCCTCTGCCCAGCAGTTGCCGATGTAGAGCTTTGCCATTGGCCCTGTCAGTCACTCCATACCCTCTGTCACCCTTCCCTGCCTCCTATGTCATCTTACCCCACCAAAAATCCCCCTTCATATGCTCTGAACTTATATAAGCGAGAGGCTGATGCCATAAAGTTGAGTTCCTGCTTTCACAGACTCCCCACCCGGGTGTGTTTCCATTGGGCCATCCACACTTGTCATCCTGCTCAGCCCGGACAGACCCCTGAGAGACCTCTCTCCTCTCACGTGGACCTGCCAGCAAGAAGCTGGTGAGAGAGAGAGAGAGAGAGATAAGAGACATGAGAGACACGAGAGACGAAAAGAAAATATGTTGCTAATGGCTGGCTATGACGTTCCTACTTAACAAATGGATTCACAAAGCTCCAACATCACAGAAGGGCTTTCGCTGACGGGTACAAGACAGTGACCTGCATAGAAACGGTGAGATATTTCATCTTCAAGGTGCTCCCACCAACCCTCTCAGCACACTGCAAGGTCCACCACGCAAAGACCCAAATCACCCAACACAAACCTGAATTCTGAGGCAAGATTTTCCTAACCTAGTGGTTCTCAACCTTCCTAATGCTGTGACCCTTTAGTACAATTCTTCATGTTGTGGTGACCCCCAACCATAAGATTATTCTGTTGCTACTTTAAAACTATAATTTTGTTACTGTTATGCATTGCAATGTATATATCTGATAAGGGGTCATGCCTCAGGCTGATACCCTGACACTTTGGTGAGCATGCACTCTGATTCTCAGGCACTCTGCTGCCCCGGGCTCACAGGAATACCATTACACTTTACACACTAACAAGTGAGATTTTAGTTTCTTAGAAAGAAAGAAGGGGGAAGGGAGATGAGAGAGAAAGAAGGAAAATCACTGTTTAGTTGGCCCTCAAAACAGGAAGCGCCTATGACATCCAGACTCTAACACTCAAGGCAGCTCCACAAATGCTCTCACACCCCATTCCCAAAATTCCACAGACAAAAGAGGGACCAAAGGGCAGTGACGTGGTGGTATGGGGACGGGCACACTATTGTACTGTGTGCTAATAGCACAGGAGCAGCATCCAACAGGCCCACTGCAAACCTCTCTGTGGAGTGGGTTTCCTGAGTTAGGAGTGGCATGACGCTGGCTGGGTGTGACAGCAACTCCTCTAGGTCACTGTACTGGCTAGTTTTGTGTCAACTTGACACAAACTGGAGTTAAAACAGAGAAAGGAGCCTCAGTTGAAGAAATGCCTCCATGAGATCCAGCTGTAAGGCATTTTCTCAATTAGTGATCAAGGGTGGGAGGGCCCCTTGTGGGTGGGACCATCTCTGGGCTGGTAGTCTTGGGTTCTATAAGAGAGCAGGCTGAGCAAGCCAGGGGAAGCAAGCCAGTAAGAAACACCCCTCCATGGCTTCTGTATCAGCTCCTGTTTCCTGACCCTCTTGAGTTCCAGTCCTGACTTCCTTTGGTGATGAACAGCAGTGTGGAAGTGTAAACTGAATAAACCCTTTCCTCCCCAACTTGCTTCTTGGTCATGATGTTTGTGCAGGAATAGAAACCCTGACTAAGACAGTCACGCTCCTTAAAACAAATGCTCGTGCTCAGCCTGGATCCCCAGTTCCTCTGAGTGGCTCATGTGTCCCTTATCTCATCAATGCACCTGTGACTTGGGTCATTCAAAAATCTCCACAACCTAGTGAGAGGGTGGCCAGTCCATCTGGTGCTTCTGTGTAGATGAGAACTCTGAGGGCCTCCCCAGAGGCTCAGGCTTGGACTCTGCTGCTGTGCACGTTTACATAAGAAGCATGTCGTGAGATACTGCAGGGAGTGGCACCTCGTGATGTCACCTGCTCCTCTCCTCCTCAACCACATTCCCCCTGTGAGGGTAGGAGCTGTACCTCCATGCACAGCAGCCCGGGCTCAGTCTACACCCTACACTACCTCCTGGCAGGTGACTTCCACAGCCTGCAGGGTCTGCCCATACCTCAGACCACCTTCTGCTTGTGATTTCCCCCTTCTGAACACATCACAGCCAAATATCAACTGCCTCTGCCCCAGGGACCCTTCCACCC
Source organism: Mus minutoides (assembly GCA_902729485.2). Taxonomy (NCBI): domain Eukaryota; kingdom Metazoa; phylum Chordata; class Mammalia; order Rodentia; family Muridae; genus Mus; species Mus minutoides. The sequence continues at coordinate 77,309 of CACVCL010033986.1, read as the reverse complement.
ACCAACTCCTCATACTCAACCTCAGCTGCCAGCCCGGCTGATCAGCAGGCCCACTGAGCACACAAGCCCAGAATTGCAACTGTCCTGATGTCTGCTGGCCTCCACACCTCTGTTTCAGACAATCCATCAACAAAGGAAACAGACTGTCCTGCTTCCACTTCCAGATTCCAAATGCTGGGCCACACTTTCAAGTCTCTTGTTCCCCTGCTCCAGAGTGTCCCAATCTGAGGAAGCTTTCCTCAAGACATGCAGTCTAACTTCAAGCCAGGAGTCTTCCCGGGACCCCAGGCCCATTCTGTCTTCCCTCCCACTGTGTTTGTGGCCTGCACCCCAACCACATCATGCTCAGAAACCCATTGTGGCCATGCGTCTTCTCTGCCCAGGGAGAGCTAAGTCCCTCAAGGAACAGACCAGTAGGCTCTAAGGTGTAGATGACCTGTCCCTCCATGGTCAGATGGGTACTGTCATCTTAGTAAGGGTTGGCACTGGTGCTGGACCACACTTACCAGGCTGGATGCCGTGACCTCGCTGCAGGAAACCCCCTTGGGGCTGATCAGGAAGTGGTCCTGCTCCTTGCTCACTCTCAGCTGGGAAGACAGATAAGAGACTCAGGGCCAAGCAAGAGGGAGAAGGGATACTTCCTCGGATGCTGTTTAAATCCTTTGCTCCTTGAACTCACTGCACCAAGGCTTCCTCTAGTGAACCTTCCTCCCCAGAGAGCTGAGGAGGTTTAGTCTTTCTGTGGAAAGAAACTGTGGAAATGGAGATTCCAGAGAAATCTCACAAAAGTTAAGCATGGCTCTGGATATAGGAGCTGGTTCCCATCCAAAGAGGTACCCATGGGGCGGGTTGTCTCTCCTGATGTCCATTGTGGTTAGCAATCTTGGAAGAGGTGCGTTGATCTTAACCTAGGGCCATTAACAGTGCTTGGTCCTAGGTTAAAGAGTCAGGAGTCTTCCCTTCAGGTTTTGTGGGGATAGGAGGATGGGCAAACGGGCACAGGGCACCTGCTCCTCACCGTGACATAGGTGTCGCTGAGCTGCGCCCAGCCGTAGAGGTCCAGGAGACGGTAGACGCTGCTGATCTTGCACCGCATAAGCCTCTCCCCCTTGGCCAGGTTCAGGGAGTCGGCAGTGTGGAGGTCGTTGATGGGTGTCATCATGGAGAAGTCTGCAGGAATGGGAGGGGACAGTGCATCTCCCTGAGGACAAGAGTCCCCACCAGCCAGCCTGGTCCTTGTCCTGTGCCCCTCTAGGTCTCACTGACTAATGCTACCACAGTACAGGAAACCCCACCTGCCAGGGGATCAAGCAGCTCTTGACTCACACCTAGAGGAAGAAAGGTTGTAGAGCAGCCATGTGTGGCTTGCAAAGCCCTCTGCTCGATTGAGACTGGTGCTGCTTTTGGAGGAAAGTCAATAGCTCAGGTGGTTCAGCTCGTGACCAACGTGCACTCATCCATAGGCTCGACCCTAGCACTACATAAAGTCATGGTGGTGATGCACATCTGTAACTCAGCACTCGCTTAGGAGGTGAAGGCAGGAGAACCAGAAATTAGGGATTATCCTTGGCTACAGACCAAGTCTGAGAGCAGCCTGGGCTATAGCAGAGTTTGTCTTAAGGAAACAAAATAAACAAAGCTCAAAGCCATGAACAAAGAGTTCTCAGAATGCCAAGGTTGCCATAAACCCTAAAGAGGAGCATCAGTTGGGTAAATGCAGAATGATCAGGTAAATGCAGAATGGTTTCTGAGTGGGAGCATGCAGAGGTGTCAGAGGTGCTGGACAGAATGCCTGCTGTCATTATGTTCTGAGTGACAATCAACAGAACTTCCTCTGTGGCTTGGAAACAAGGCACATAGAAAGCCACATCAACCATGAAAACATTTCTTCAATTTTCCCCCAAGTCATGTTTGAGAGACTCAGACCCCAGAAGCCAAGGCTGGCTAGAGAGCTGCAATGTCTGGTGGCATGTGTCTGTTTCTGTTAGGACAGATATAGCCATGCAATCATGTGTTGCTTTTCTCTAGGAATTTGAGGGAAAGTCTGAGAGATTTGGAAATGGCCGCCTGGGGGTGGAAGCTAGTAATCTTGTCCCCAGGGCACCCCAGATGTCAGAGCTGATGGGCAGTCTGTTCCCTTAACCATGATGGTCACTGCCTATGAGCTTCAGGGGAGCAGAGGAAGGTATACAAGCTAAGGGCTAGAGAGACATCGGTGGTAAAGAGCATGTGTTGCTCCTGCAAAGACTGAGCTCAGTTCCCAGCACCTATGTCAGGGGCCTACATTTACACACACACACACACACACACAATGTACACACATGCATGCATGCACACACATGTGCACATACACACATTTTCTTTTTAAAAGTGCATTGGTTAAGTAAAAAATTTAAAGGTCATATAACCATTATCAAAGTATTATTTTGTCAGGACCAGGTTGGGTATGGCAAAACGTTTCTGTAATTCCAGCACTCAGGATGTCAAAGTGGGAGAATGAGAGCCAACCTGAGCTACCCAGTGAGAGCCCATCTCAAAACAAACAAAACATGAAGTAAAACATGCTAAGTACAAAGAGAAATGAACAGTAATGAAATGGATAGACCAACCTTCACTTTTGACTAAATCCAATGAAAATGGAAATATAAATTAAATTGAGTGTCCTGGAGACTGCCTCTAACTATAGATCATTTAAAAATAATTTTATTAGGTTGAAAAATGCTCTCACTGAGCCCTTGACATGGAACTTAAGAACTTCTAATTCTATGAAGGCTGACATTGACCGATTTATAGAAGAATAAGCATTTAATAGCTTGGCAGTGAGAAAAGGCAGCTCATGGAATAAAAACCAGACCAAGGGGTGCTGCTGCTCAGTGCATGCCTGGTGTGTGTGCAGCTGTGGTTCACTGCAGCACCATCAAAACATGTGTGCAGCTGTAGTTCACTGCAGCACCGTCAAAACATGTGTGTGCAGCTGTGGTTCACTTCAGCACCATCAAAACATGTGTGTGCAGCTGTGGTTCACTGCAGCACCATCAAAACATGTGTGTGCAGCTGTGGTTCACTGCCAGCACCATCAAAACACGTGTGTGCAGCTGTGGTTCACAGATACAAATGTAGGCATATCCAGAAAGAGGGAATCTTATCTGGGTGACCTACAGTCAAGTCTGTAGGCACATTTTCTTGCTTAATGAATGATGTGGGAGGGCCCAGCCCACTGTGGGTGGAGTCACCCTTGGGCTGTTGGTCCTGGGTTATTCCAAAAGCAAGCTAAGCAAATCAGTAAGCAGCCCTCCTCCGTGACTTCTGCTTTAGTTCCTGCCTCCAGGTTCCTGCCCTTCACGATGAGTTCCTGCCTGGACTTCCCTCAGTGATGTTCTGACATGTAAGCCAAATAATCCCTTTCCTCTCAATGCTTCTGGTTGTGGTGTTTATCATAGCTATAGGAAACTAGAACATAAATAGTATGGAAAATAGTAAGTATGAAACCAAAGTCAGCCAGATGTGGTAAAGTCCATGTATAACCCCAGTCCTTGTGAGGTAAAGGGATGCTTACTGGTTTGCTTAGCTTGACCAGAGATAATTTAGAGCCTAGTATTCTGAGATCTGTCACTATAACTCATTGTGACAATTGCTTGAGGGGACATAAAGGGATCAGTACCCCAAATGCATCATGTTATTTCTCAAAATCTATTTCTGAACAGAGAGCTGTGGTGAGCTAGAAAAAAAGACATTTTCTCAACATGATAAAGAATAATGATCTCAAGTTCTATAATGAAAGAATTTCCATTAAAGTCAGATGCAAGACAAGGATGACTACTCTCTAAATTATTAAACGTCATTCCAAAGCCTGAGGGGATATAACCAGAAAACTAGAAAAAATAAGACCAAAGGCAAAATGCTGGCAGATGAAGGCAAAATGTCAATGTTTGCAGACAATGTGATTTTTCTATATATAAAAACACAAGGCCAGAAAGATAGCTCAGAGGGGAAAAGTGCTTTGCTGCCAAGGGGTTTCCAAAGTGGGAGGAGAGAACCAATTCTTGTGGGCTGACTTCTGACCTCCATACACACATTGTGATATATACACACTCAGAAACATACGTATGATTACACATATACACACATACATACCCATGCACAGAAATAAGTGAAATAGTAAAATGATTTTAAAACTCAAGATAATGTATACATGCATATTCAAGAAAAAGTTGAATAAAGATTCATTTATAACAACCAAGTTATATATTATTTCCTGGATGGGCTTAAGACATCGTCAGATCATATGAAAATAACTTGTAAGCTTTCCAGGTGGATAGTACAGAACTAGCATAAACATACCTGGTTTCTCAATATTCTAAATCAGCTTTCAAAAATATTTTAAAATTATCTCCCATACACTAGGTAGAATATTCTAGAACCAACCATACACATTTCCCCCACAGAAACTATATTCTAAAATAAAAATAACGAATTCCAACTCCTCTACCAAATCAATCCCAATTCAACTCCAATCAAAATCCTAGAAGGATTATTTTAAGATAGAGGAGAATAGAGGTTGACAAAGTAATTCTAAAATTACTTTATAGAATAAATTTGTACAAGATATTAAGAAAAATTGGTGATTAACTATGGCCCTTTGACTTATTGTCTAGGTAGGTGGCCAGCAGTGGGAGACACAAAGAGAAATAACAGAGGCTCTGTTCTGTAACAATGTATTCTACAATATAACAAATGCTATGAACAAAATTAAAAGTCAAAAGAGAAACTGAGAAATGACTGTAATATTTTTGACAGATGGTAGGGAACTAGCATAAATTTATAAAGATTTAAAAAACCTATTCACAGCACACTAATAGGAAAATTGGCAAAGTATGGGAACAAACATTTTGCTATAAAAGAAGCACAGATGAAGGCTTAGTTAGGTACAGCCTGTCTGAGGGGCGGGGGACCAGCAGCTAACAGTCTGAGACAAGCTGGAAGCAGGCCACGCCCACCACACTCTGTTGAGAGCAAGGTTGTCAAATCTCTTTCTCCGGGATGGCATAGGGACAGAATCTGCATTGTGCAATGCTTCCCAGCTCCTATTTGCATTCTTCCAGCCATTCTTACAATTTATCTTCAGAAGACAGTCCAAGCATTTCACCATTTTCTTATTATAATTTATCTTCAGAAGACAGTCCAATCATTTCACCATTTTCTTACTATAATTCATCTTTAGAAGACAGTTGTGCACGTAGCACAAAATTTATTTACCAGGATGTAATAGTAAAGAGATGAACACAATCTAAAAATCCAGTAAGGAATGATTGATTTATCAGCATGCAGCCACAAAAATTACCCCATTTACGATGCAAAAAAGTTAGTTGATATACCATTAAAATAAATGTATTTTTCTTGCTTTCAATAATCTATCTATATTAAGCCAAAAAAGTTGAAAAGATAAATCAAAATATTGCTAAGAGTAATTTTTGGAATTCTCAAAACACAATGAAGTGGATTTTGGCTTCTCTTTCTCAAACGCTTTCTTAGTTGTGGTCATCACCCTATACATCTGAGTCATATGCAGCTTCCAGGCTGTGGGCAGACCTGCAGTTCGGGAAGGGAACCCACACATAGTCGCAGCTCCTCTTACTGCTCAATAGTGATCATCCTGGCTGGTCTCCTGGCTCCACTCACCTCTTCTCATGCCCTGAAGTCAACTCCACCCTTCCCATCCCTGGCATCATGAGCAATTCTCCTATGGGTCTTTAATTCACAGCAACATCAGAAGCAGAGCCAGGCATCTCTTTGCCCAGACCTGCTAATGCAACTGCAGCTTGGCTATTGCCTAGCAACCAAGCTGCTTCCGGTGCTTTCTCGTCCCTTCCCAACCACAGCCCTCTTCCTCTGCTCCTGGCAGACACCCAGGCACCCACATACTCATGGAAGAAGCTGGGAAGACTGCGTGGGAGGTGCTGGCCATGAAGTCCGCGATCTGTCGGAGGGCCCAGATGTTGGAGGAGTTGTTGCCCTTCTTCATCTGCTCCTGGATGAGGCCTTCCAGCTCCTCCCTGAAAGACTGCAGCAAGCCAAGGGGTTGGTGCCCTGTTCCTCACAGAGGGCCGAGGGCCCAGCAGGACTTCACAAGAGAGCGAGGCCCTATAGGTCCCCAGGGATTGGTGGCCAGCTCCTTGCAGGAGAACTAAGGACCCTGCAGGTCCCTAGGAGCTGAGGGCACAGCAAGCCCAGAGGGGCTGGTCCCTGAGCTCTGCACAGGGGTGATCTCCACCCACTCCCCTCCTGCAGCTCCTTCACAGGAAGACTGCTCCTACAAGTGTCCAGGGGGTTGCTCTTCCAGCTCTTCAGTAAAGGCCAAGGGCCCTGAGGGATCCCCAGATGCAGGTTCACTAGGGCCCCAGGTTCCTCTTCAGATTGCTGGGTAGGTATTCAAGAAGACTCTGGTAAAGAATCTAGAGCCCCATTTTTTTGTGTGTGCGGTTAGTCCAGATTCCAGCTCTCTCCTATCTGAGCCACAGTCAAGGCTGTACCAGTCAGGGCAGGACTTCACTTTAGAGGGAATTAATCGAATGAGAAAGTATGCCTCCCCCATCCCCACACACATGTTAGCACACCCAGGGCTCTTCTCACACATCTGGATTCTTACTGATTGGCTAGGAGGAGGGGGAGAAGGAGTGGAGGACCTCTGTGGTACCTGCCACTATGACATACTATGCTGAGCTCAGGTTTTCATCCTACTTCAAGCTGAATTTCTTACCTTGCTGGCCAAGTGGCAAGTGGAAGCCTGAAAGGAAGTGGGAACTATAAAGATACTGAGGAGCCCATGAACAGTGGTAAAGAACCAGGGGTCCTGCATCCACATATCCTGTCTTGCTCACTAACCATGGCTGGAGATGCTCTGTTCTGCTGCCCCTCCCTCTGGGTGTCTAGGGGTTACCTTACCCTAAGGCCTTTAAGTACTTGCTGTCTTCCTCCAGGCCCCTGACATGTGCCAGGAAGGCCCGAGGCTCATTTTTGTCTGTTCTTCTGAGCAGTCTGTGTGTTCCTGGTGACAATTGCCCATAGACCATGGAATATCCTGTCCCAAAAGGCCCCAGAGAAGCCACTTTCCTCCCTGGGCTTCCCGGCCTGTGTCCTACAGAGCCCCAAGTGCTATCCTCCTTCTCTTCCTCACCTCTCTCCCTTGCTCTTCTTCCCTACCCAAGGGCCAGCAGTGCTCTTACCCACTCAGCCACCCATCTTTTCAGTGTACTCCCTGCCTGGAAACGAGCTCTGAGGCCCTGCGAGACAGGCATGAACCCACTCTGGTCTGGAGACTCAGGGGCATCTAGGTCAGGCTAGCCCCTGTCCCATTGCTCCTCTTATCCCCCTTCCTCAACCTTGGCTGGACATCCAGATGCTACTCACTCTACAGTGAGCAGGGTACTTCATGCAAAGGGAACCCTAGGCCAGCCCCATGGCAACCCATCCTCCAGATCATATGGTTCTATCTGTTGTTTGTGGCAGGAAAAGAGGACTGAAAACCCAAGCCCAGATGTGGCATAGGAAACCAGGTTATGGGGCATGTCTCTCTGCCACTTTCTGAACCACAATTTAAGCACATTCCCAGGCTTGCCCTGGACCAGTGACTAGGGAGTATGATGGTTTGTATATGCTTGGCCCAGGGAGTGGTATTATTAGAGGGTGTGGTCCTGTTAGAGTAGGTGTGGCCTTGTTGGAGTAGGTATGTCACTGTGGGTGTGGGCTTTAAGACCCTCATCCTAGCTGCCTGGAAGTCAGTATTCTGCTAGCAGTCTTCAGATGAAGATGTAGAACTCTCAGCTTCTCCTGCACCATAGCTGTCTGGATGCTGTCATGTTCCTATCTTGATAATGGACTGAACCCCTGAACCTGTAAGGCAGCCCCAACTAAATGCTGTCCTTGTACGAGTTGCCTTGGTCATGGTGTCTGTTCACAGCAGTACAACAGACTAAGACAGGGAAGAGATCAAATACCCACATGGCCGGGCCCATCTTGTTCAGCAAGCCTAAACTGTCAAGACCCTGAGTGAGGGACAGGGAGACAGAGCCACTGGTCTTTTGAGTCTCTGGGAAACCAGCCCTCTCTGCCCTGCCCACTCACAGGGCTCTGCAGGATCATGGTGACCCTCTTCTTCTGTTCCATCAGGTTGAAGTCCTGTCGCAGGTCAGCTGCACGGTTGCGAAGTCGCAAGTACTCAGGGTCATCTTCAGAGAACCGGTCAAAGTAGTGCTGCCCCTGAGAGGGTGGCGGGGAGGTCACCTCGGGGACCGTGTCCTCACTCATGGTCCTGCTAAGGCTTTAATCCACTCCTGGAACCCTGTAGAAGAAGGACAGGTGAGCTCCCAGTGGGCCAACTGCTTGCTGAGGCAAATGGTAGTGTGACTCACCATGTCCCGTGGCTATTTCCAAGTGAGAAGGCAGGTCATCTCATGGGATGATGACCAATAAGGGCTGCTAACGCACTATCAGGTTCTGTGCAAACAAGTGTCCAGTTTAATTGATCCACTGGGACATCAGAGGAGACTTCCTAGGTGGAATGTAAATATGGGCTGCAAACCTTTCTGAGTCTTTCTGTGTTGAGTCCTAACAGAGTCAGGCAGGAGCCATTCAGATACCCATGGGTACTTTAGTAAAATGATGTAGAGGACTATGATGGGCTGGGGTGTAGTTAATAGTGAAAAATACCTGCCTATATCATCCAGGCCATGTCTGGCATCTGTGCCCAGAATCCCAAATTATATAAATACCCTTTTCTTTTTGTAGGCCTCCTCGAAAGCTTTGGTACAGAAATTCACAAAAGAACACTACTTCCAGGAACAGGAGAAGCAGCTCATTTGGTAGAGTTGCCTAGCATGCTCCATACCACATACCTACCATCCCAGTACTCAGGAGATAGAGACAGGAGACTCAGGAATCAAAGCCATCATCAGCTACAGAGTTCAAGGCCAGCCTGTGCTACATGAGACTCTGTCCTCCAAAGCTCTGCAACAGGCACCATCTGATGGGCCCAATGAGCAGATGTTTGGCAACAAAAGACGGAGATGAGAGACTGGGGGGGGTCAGGAAAGAGGGGGCAGGAGGGGGAGGAGAGGAGGGGGGGGGGAGGGGGGGAGGAGGGGGGAGGAGGAGGAAAAATCTCTTAAAGTTCTAAAAGAGATTTGGCAGTGTGCAAGTCAAATGAGGAGTACTTGGGGACATTCAAAGACAGGTTTGTCCCTTCCATCTAAGTCAGAGGTATCTGCCCTTGGGCTTCTCTAAGCCAAGGTCATCTATAAAGTTCAAGCTTGAGAATTTCACGATTGAGTTACAGCAAAAAGTCAAAAAACAAAACAAATAAACAACAACACCCTAAACCAAAAACTCAGAGTGTTTTAAATAAGTTTATGATCGCGTGTTGGGCCTGTGCTGTACAGGCCTCATGTATATTCTAAATGGAGAGAGAGAGGGGCCTGCAGCTGGGACCCATTTCAGATGAGCAGGTCTGGACTGGAAGTCAGTCCTATACTTTGAACGGCTCTGTCCCTTGACACCTGCATGTATTCAGTGGGTCTCTTCCTCTCTCTGCCTCATCTTATCTATCTCTCATTGAGGGGTGAGCAGAATGACCACTGGGCTCCTTCCAGCCCAGAACATTCACGGTTGTGAAAGTTGGAGGCAGACAGATCCATGTAGAAGACGCAGAGGATGGAGGATCTGGGTGTCATGGAGGAAGGGGACTTCTTGGCTTCCCATCCCTGGGAGCGGGTGGTGAACACTGTGCCTCCATGTTGCTGGAAGCCATCCTGAACCTTTGGGGTAAGAAGGAATAGGAAGGCAGGTGCAGAGGACACAGCCCATCCAAGCTGTGAAGACATGGATGGGACATCAGAAGTCCTCCCATGAATCCTCCCCACTCACTGCTCCCCCTGGTACCACTGTACCAAGGCAATCTCCACAGCACTTTCAAAGCCCTGAACCTTGGATGTTTTTGAAATAGCGCCAAGCAGACCCGCCTTGTGTGTACCCTTGTATGATCATGGATACATGAACTACCTACATCCTGACATACATCCTTATAGGACTCTAAGCCACCAGTTCCAGAACAACAAGCTTTCTGCATCCCTGGGCCTGGGATGGGGTGGTCCAGCACAGCTGGTCCTGAGCCCTCCTGACTTCAGTCCATTCTGTTTAACAGAAAGGCACTGGTCCATAGCTGTCCTGCCACGACTCTGGCCATGGTTCTAGATGTGCTTCCATGAGGATGGCTAACTCTGTCCTCACGGGACAGGGATTCTGTGGAGCGAGGCATCCTTTCTGCAACTCCCGTCCACAGTGCTGGTGGTGACTAGTTACCTGCAGATGGCTTAGTGGGTAAGGCAGCAGTGCTAAAATAAAACCACCTGGGTTCAAATCTCAGCAACACCACTTAGAAGCTATGTGGTCTTTGGCCAATTCACCTAACAGCACTGAGCAACAGTTAAAGGATAGCAAAGTGTGTGTGTGTGTGTGTGTGTGTGTGTGTGTGTGTGTGTGTGTGTGTGTGTCTGTCTGTCTGTCTGTCTGTCTGTCTGTCTTCATCTTTAGTCTTATTATGTACCACTGAAGGGCTGCAATTTTCTGCTATTAGGAACTTCATGGGGAGAGTCTGGGATTCATTCGTAAGCAGGTGCACACTAAATAACCATAATGAAGTGTTTTATCTCAAGAAGCCAATTCACTCTTGAGCTCTAGTAAGGGAAATGGCACATCACCCCAGAGACCACAGGAGATGTTAAGTTAGATCTCTGGGCCAGGCATGATGGGAGTAAGCTTCAGAGATGCTGCCTCAGGTTCTGTACCAAGCTTTAAAACTCCTTTGGAACTTGCTAAATCTCTGAAGGATAGAACTTTTTGTTACTCATCGTGAGTTTCTTTCAAGGAAACCCAAGTTTGTTCTAAAATAGCTGAGTCCTGAGGTTCCTCAGGCAGCATCCAGGGAGAGTCTGGCCACCCAGAAAGGCCAGAGCTAGAACGTGGTGAGGAGTGGAGGGTTCCTGCTCCATGCCATAAACATGCACGCACACATTCTCATCTTCACACTTTTGTTCTCTTCCCACCTCCCACCCCCTCTCCCCACTAGAGACTGAGTTCCATCAAAGGATAAGTTATACACTTATCTGTGTTAAAGCTCCCTGATTTAGGAAACAGCTCTGTACACCGGGGCTTGGTGACCAGGACCACATGTTGGGAGCAATGATCCACATTAGACCCTGTGTGCACATCTCTTCCACCAGCCATCCCTGATTTTGAGCCTTTATAGTGAGACCATGATTGCAAACAAAGCATTTCTAGTGTGTTTTAGAGTCATTCCAATAAATTATTGGATATGAGGAAGGGTTACAGGATTCCCTCCCCTCTTCATATGCTTCCAACCATGCCATACAGACATGAAGGTGGTTTGGGGCTCCATAGATGCCCATAGGGGTCTTGTTACCTTAGACATATGATTCTTTGGCAAAATGAGATTGTAGGTCCCAGCAACTTCTCCTCTCCACCATGATTTTTATACCCAGGCCCTCTCTATTGGTGGGTGCTACTGTCTTCATGTTCAGACATCCACTGAGAGGCCACCTAACCTCATGAGGTTTCATGGGCAGCGTTTACTCCACTGGAACCCTGTCTAGCCCAGACCCTCACTCCTCTGCTCCTTCCCACTGCCCCCAAACACATAGCAAGCCACCTTGTGGGATGAGAGCTTAGGCTAGTTTCCTGGTCTGGGAGTCAACTGGCAGAGGGGAACTGCAGACAGACTTTCCTGGGGGGCTCGAGAAAGAACTTCCCACCAACAGGAACAGCTGATAAAGGGGGACAGAGCACTGGCTATCTGGTTTTTTTGGAGTCAATGTCTCTGGGTGCTGCAGAGGGCTCCAGCACATCTACGGATGGGACCGGGTATGGAGTGCTAACAATATCCTATGTATCTCCCAGTCTGATATGGGAGTTCAGAGCAATGCCTTGACTGTCTAGATCATCACTCTCAGTAAACTTCCCTTATGGTCTCCAAAAGCCATCGACCACTTACCAGTAGGCTGAACCAGGCCTGTCCAGTCTCTGTCTTCAGTGACAGGTCTTCACGATTAGGAGGGCTGGCACAGCCACACTTCACACAGCCGGGTAGGAACTGCTAAAAAAAAAAAAAAAGTGCAGACATCAGTACTTCGGCTTCACTGATCACCACCTAAATCAGGAGAAGCTCTTTACCTGACTTATCCACAGTAGCTGGGACCCACTTAGAAATGATCTAGAAATGAGTGTTTAAAAGCTAATCACGACCATTAACATGTTAAGACTACTGCCTTTATAACTGGAACCAAACTTCCTTTAAGATCCCATTTGTTGCAGGCTGAGGGAAGAGAGAAGAAAGGAAGGAGACAAAGAAGTCAGGGAAGGAGGAGAGGAGGGGAGGCCTGAGGAGGAGAGAAGGAGAAAGAGAGGGGGAAGGGAGGAGGGAGGAGGAGGGAGGAAAAAGGAAGTATGGAAGGGGAGGAGATGAGGAAGACAGCAGAAGGAGAAAGGGAAGAGGTAAAAAAGGAGGGGAAGCTGCAGAGGGGGGGAAGGAGGAGGGAAGGGAGGAGGAGAGGGAGGAGGAGAGGGAGGAGGAGAGGGAGGAGGGGGAGAGGGAAGAGGGGGAGAGGGAAGAGGAGAAGAGGGAGGAGGAAGAGGAGAGGGAAGAGTAGAGGGAGGAGGAGAGGAAGTAGAAGAGGAAGGAGGATGAAAGGGAAGAGGAGGAGAGGGAAGAGGAGAGGGAGGAGGAGAGGGAAGAGGAGAGGGAGGAGGAGAGGGAGGAGGAGAGGGAAGAGGAGGGGGAGGAGGAGAGGGAGGAGGAGAGGGAGGAGGAGAGGGAAGAGGAGGAAGAGGAGGAGGAGGAAGAGGAGGAGGGGGAGGAGGAGGAAGCTACAGGAGCCACTATAGTTGTTCTGAGAGTGGGAGAAGCAGAGTATGTTACCAGGAGAACTCCTGCCCACTGTCTCCCAAAACGCTTTACTGACAACCACTGTACTCTCTGGTGCTAGGGTAAGAAGTCTGAGGATCACTCCCCAGAGACAGAAACATCCTGAAGGATACCACACCCCAGGAAGGTGGGAGAGCCTTGGACTAGAAAGAACTTCACATAGAACGCAAGGACGGAGTGAACCGAGCTAGGATTGTGTGGGTGGAATCATCGGAAGGGGAAAGTCACTAACATTCAACAGACATGGGGAAGACACTCCTGCAAAAACTCAGGAGCCAAAGGTTCTTGAAGATTGGTGGGCAGGACATGTGTGAGTGTGTGTGTGTGTGTGTGTGTGTGTGTGTGTGTGTGTGTGAGAGAGACATGCCCCCAACCAAGCATGGTATGGCATGTTTTCTCTCCCCTCTTTTACTCCTCCCCGTTTAGGGAGGCTACCAATAGAATAAAATCACACCCTGAGGTGACATTCTGCGTCTGTCCCACCCCTTCCCATCATGCTCTGAGTTACTCAGAATTCATTGGTAGACTCTCTGAGGACAGTTGGGTCTTACAGGAACACCCATTCCTCTTTACCCCCTCCTGACACCCGGGGGTCCTCTTTTGGGGGAGTCTGCCCAATCTTCAGCTGTCACTCCTTTTCCCTTAATTTTTTTTCATTCTTCTTTTAACCCAACAGCTATTGCACAGAGTTCCTAGCAAGGGGAAGGAGTTGGTTTTGGTGCTTTTCTGTTCTAGGAGTTACATGGGGCTGGTCTAAGGTAGATGCTGGATAAATGCTAACTGACTAAGCAGACATGTGACTAATGATGTCACTAATGGAAGTAGGGTCAGATCAACAAAGCAGAAAGAACCAGGTCCACCCAGGCCCGAGGGGAGCTCACAGCACAGAGGCTCCTTACAGGGAAAGGTGACAGGTACCCTGAGGATAAGTCACAACCTCCTAAACTGTGCTCCTTTGATATACAGCCCTGAGGACGGCCCCTAAGGCCAGTCTTGGACAAACTCCAGCAGATCTGCCACTTCAGTGAGGTATCTCTGGACCAGAACAGTCTTATGCTGGGCACACTCAGCCAAAATAGTCATGAGCTGTCTTTCTGCTGGGTGCCACTGCCATAGGCTCAGCTACCTGAAAGCCCAGCCCTGCCTCTTCCCAGATCAGCTCTGAGCAAGTCCAGTCTTGGACACTTGCTGAGAGTCTCAGACGTGGCATCAGAACCCACACTTACCTATGCTACATCCTGCCAAACAAGTCCAAGTCACATGCAACACTGACTCCAGGGGGCCCAAGAAGCAAGTAATGTCCACACCACACTCCACAACCCTTTTGCTTTCTAAAAGCCCCTTACCCCAATTCTGTCTCCCTCAGGAAGCCCTGGACCCCTCCCTGGATGCCCCTTCCAATGTGACCAAGACTTTGCTCTGCCCTCCACAGCTCTAGGCTCCAGGAGGCTGGAGGCACAGCTGTGCTGTAAGTCACTGCATTCTCTTCCTTGTCTCATTAAGAGAAAGTCACCCACATTCCCTGGAGGATGCACTGGCTCCCTGAGGCTGGGAAGAACTGAGCAGCCACAAGAAAAACAGACAGGAGCCCATATATATAGCCAGACATTGCTAACATCTAAAGATTAAGCTCTGTGTGGCTTGAGAGGTGGGTGACCATCTCCTACCACATCACTGGGGCGTCTCCACATCAGGACAGACAGTTATATGCTTGACACGCAGAACCTGGACAGCCACGAGCTGCCCTCACATTCCAGGTCACCACTACCACTGGCTCAGCTGCTTGAAACCGCAACCTTGCCTCCTCCCAGGTCAGTTATGGGCAAGGTCAGCCACAGGCACTTGCTGCAAGCCTTGTGCCCAGCGTCAGAACCCACACTCACCTATCCTCCATCCTTGAAGACTCCCACAAATGGAAGAGGCAGTGGCTATGGCCTTGCTGCTCTTACCCAGAAGAGGTGTGGGCAGTTAAACAAGAGACTCGGCCACACCCTGCCTGCCATGTTCAGATAAAGGCAGGATCATGGGGGACACTTATCACAGTCTCTCACACCACATGATTCTTCATTCTTCCATGTTCCATCTCATGTAATAACCACTGTGGTCATTTAGGACCAAAGTAATTTTAAGAAGAAGAAAAGCAGAGGGGCGGAAGAGGTGGTAAAATCAATGTCAGCCTCCTGAAACCCTGCTGGCCGGAAGCTCTTCACTGCTACCAGCCTTGCATGCACCTGAGTACTGATTTCTGGGTACTCCCGAGGCGTGCTCTTCTAGAGAGACCCAGGGGAGCGCTAAAAGCTTCTGGCTCAGGACCTCACACCCGAGGAGCCAATAGGCGAGTTTCCCATCCACCTGTTAGTGTGAACATCAGCCAGTGCCGCTTCCACAGGGCTAGACTCACTTGGTTCCCTTTCCTCTCACTGTGCAGCAATGGGTCTGGTCAGGAGCTTCAAAAGCCAGGAGTGACCAGGAACAGGAACTGGACACCAGACCAAGATACCGGAAGAGGTAGACATCTCCCAGTCATCCAAAGAGCCATAGTCAGTCTGCGTTCATTGAAAATGAGGGTGCATATAAGACACAGAAACAGACATGTGAATGCGGACATGTAGTCAACTGGTCATCTCGATACGGGGTCTGGAAAGGAAGGCCAGGTCTGACTGGAAACATACCTTGCTCAGTGCTTCTATGGACTTTTATGAGAATCAAGGTCTTGACTTAGATCTTTAATGACAGCTATCATTCAATGCATGGAGCTGTGAAACTCAGAAGCTGCAGGGGCTGGGCCAGGCCTTCTGTAAGCCCTGCAATGAAGAGCCAGTGTCTTGGCTTTCCAGGTATGGAGCTAAGGCCTTGGGTACTTGAGTGACTAGATCTGCAGCTCTGAGCTGGTTGAGAAGAGCCTGGGTTTGAACACATCTGACCGACAGCTTCTTTCTTTGCTTCACCAATCCCACCCCGCTCAAATGAAGAGTAGTATATGCCATAAACCAAGTAGTACGGTGATGGCAGTGTGGTGACAGGAATATAGAAACCAGCTATGGGACTCAGCCCAAAGCTCAGTGTGTATCCATGACAGAAGCCCTAACCATTCAGCCTAGGAAGGGGAACCTGGTCCCTGCTCCTGGCAAACAGGCTCAGAAATGAGCTGGTTCCAGCTCAGGAGGAAGTAGGCATTAGGAGCCAGATGTCAGAGAGGCACCTCTGGTGCTCCCTTTGGTAATGTGGTCTGCAGGGCGGGGAGGTGGCCACCGATCACCCAACACATACTTCCATGGCTTCTGGGACACCATGGTAGGGCTCTGCTGGACCTGGACTCAAAGACAGTCCTCTCACATGCCAGGTTCTGCCCAACTGCTGGAGATGTAAGTAGCAGAATCCCCTGTCTCTGTTCTCAAAAGACCTTCTCTCGGGGATGGAGCCAGTTGCATCTTTGGTGGTGTGGAAGTGGACAGTTCCTGGCGTTGGGGTTCCAACACTGGGCTTTAACCTACACAATAGGTACCTCTGCTATTGATCCCCGAACCAAGTGGCTCTCAAGCCTTCGTGAGGGAGAAGAGAGGCTTGTAGGAAGCTGTGAGTTCGCAGAGGCTGGGAGGAACTAGCAGACTGGCTGGCTGGGCTTGGCTCTTCACTTCAGGGAAGAGGTCTGCAACCTTGGGACTATGTAGATAACCACAGAGGCTGACTGCCCTCTGAGTCACCATTTCTCACCTCCACTGTCTGGCGATTCATCCAGGCCCTAGGAGGCAGTCACCTTGTCTACCCTTTGCCTTCAGGCAAGAGTGCTAAAGCCCAGTGAAACAAACCTTGAAAATGGTTTAAAATGTATAAACATCACAACGTTCTTTTGTTGGCCCAGGGTGACATCTCTGCTTGAGGTTCTATCTCATAGCCCTCCCTCCTTCCAGCCAAGAGTTCCAGGGAGCAGCTGCCCATGACACCTTCTGCCATGAACATAGCAAACACCCCCAGCCACCGGTGGTGGAATGATATACACTTTTAATACATGAAGGTCGTAATTGTCAAGTTGCTTTTGTTTTTATTAAGGTTTGTGATGGGTGGTGTTTTTGTTTTGTTTTGTTTTTTACCAAATGGGCACAAGAGAAAATTGTATTAAGATCTGAGGTGAGAGGTTTTAAGATTATGGGGAATGCTCTTAAAAGGGATTGTGGGATGCCAGATATGTCCTCTCTCTTATACCCAGCCATGAGGCAAGCAGTCTCCTTTGTCACACAGCTCATGCCATGGTGTACTATGCTGTCACAGACCCAAAGCAATGGGGCCACTCAGTCATGGTCCCATGAATCTTTGACAGCTGAGGTCCAAATAAGGTAGGTTCGTTCTTTCTTTCTTTCTTTCTTTCTTTCTTTCTTTCTTTCTTTCTTTCTTTCTTTCTTTCTTTCTTTCTTTCTTCTGATTGATCTCAAGTATTTAATCACAGTTACAGACCCAGGCTAACAGTTACTGAGAGTCCAGGTGTGAATGCTCGTTCTTTCTCAAATGTCATCTTCCTTACAGGATGCAGAGGACAGAGGAAACATTCTGGGCAATGGATGCCACCAGCAAGTGGAAGGAAGGCAGACCGAGGAGCAGCTGATTGGAGCTCCTGAGCCTGTTTCAGCAGGCATCCTACCCTACCAATGCTCTCAAGTGCTCCCTTCTCTCTGAGAGATGATTCCTGTGAGCTCCAGGCTTCTGCTTCCTTCCCAACGACCACGGAGTCCCAGGTATCCACGTGTGGAATCTCTGTCCTTACTTTTTCTCTCCCTGCTTGTGGCACTGATATTTTCCTTGCCATCTCAATGCCCTTCAAGATACTCTTGCTTTTCTTTTCCTATAATTTCAGATAAGATGAATCAAATCCCCAAAGATAGAACCTTAAGGGGAAATAGCTTCTAGCAAAAGTTATCAGGGAGCCACATGCTTTCTGGGAATTACAGTGATGTCCACATAATCATCTCAACCTTTTATACCTCAGGACAATTCAATTTCTGCTCTAACAAGGCCACAGCAATTACTTCATGACCAATCCACATGGGGTGGAGACATGAAAGCACTCGAATGAAGGAGCCAGCCCACCCCACTCGCAGCTTAGAAATGGGAGCTCCATTTGTACAGACGTTAACTTCAGCTGAGCTCATCTGTAGTGATGGAGGGATTTGGACTCCTAACGGCAGACTCAAGGGAATAAATAACCAGCTGAAGCCACAAATCATAAACTATAATCTTCCGTCTTAACTCCCAAGAGGCCATAAGATTATTGATAAGATAAAAAAGAGGAAGAAACAAGAGGTCATAGTAGGGAAAACAAGCTGAGGGCTGCAGATACCGTGACTCAAGTCAGCCTCACTTTTGGTATATTGTTTTCCTGTCTGAGAAAATGACACAGGAGGTGAGTCACACAGGCCAGCACAGATGTTGGTCTCAGAAGTGGGGGAGAATGTAGGTGTGAAATGTAGGGGAGGCATCAAATCTGGTATGAGGGTGAGCTGTAGAAATAACCATTCGCCCGACCCTGTTCATTCACATCACAGCTTGAAAGAGGAAACACCCTCAGTTATGTATTACCTGTGGCTAGAAAACACATCCTAGTTTCAGAGATTATTTAAATTTGGAGGAAATGTGTCTCAGAAAAGATAAAGCATAGAAATCCATATTATATCATTAGAGCCATGGAGATGGCTCAACAAGTAAAGCATTTGCCTCCCAAGCATGAAGATCAACGTTCGGACTCCCAGATCCTAATAAGTCCTGTGTGTTTGTGAGGGTGGAAGCCCATGTGTAATTCAAGCCTTGAAAGGCAAAGACAAGATCCTCAGAGCAGGCTGGCTATTAAGATGAGCCATAGCAGGGGACTCTACATTTGACTGAGAGGTCCTGTTTCAACGAACGAGGTGGAAGAGTGGTTAAGGATAATTTCCAACATCAACCTTGGGCCTCTGAGCATACCATAATAGCTATACATGTGCAAGCACACATACTATAAAGAAATTAGTGCCATCATATTCCCATGGTAGGAAGCATGTCATTACTAGGTGAAGGATGAAGAAATGCCAAAAGAGAAACAGACCAGGAAGGCTTTAGCCGCCCTGAGCAGCCTTATAAGCAGGCATGGGTGCCTGTCTGTCAATATCTGCCTCTGCCCCATGCTGTGTCCTGAGGTCAAGGACAAGGGCAGGCTTAAGATCCCAGGCTTAAGTTAAACACAGGGTTTATCTGTCCTCTGATGAGGAAGCCACTTCCTCTTGTATAAAACAGCAGTACAATGTCACAGGCGAGGAGAGCCTAGTACGGGTTGAAAGAGGAGACTCTCCTACCACTCAGAACTCTGATTTGCTGAGTTGATGAAAACGTAAGAGGAACTAGAGATACAGCTGCCTGGCATGCATAAGGACACACACAGGAACACACACATACACAATGCAGCACACATGCATGAACATAAACACATATACACACATGCGGCACACGCACAAACACGCATACAAACACACACATGCATAGGGAGGAGGGGTGGAAGAGAGAGGAGAAGGACAGGGAAAGGGAGAGAAGGGAGGAGACCAGCATGCATCAGAGGCTCCATCAAGGGCAGTTCCATCCCAGATCCCTCTGGGAACTGCCATTCGGTTCAGTCCTGCATAATCCCAACTTGGGGATAGAATAAAGAAAATGAGGGTCTATAGAGGGTGGTAAATAATTCTGAAATGCTCCAAAATTATCTTTCTACAGGAAGACCCAGACACTGGATCTACCCATGAGCATCACATCAGAGTGTGGCCATCCTGATGACATTCTTGTGCCTGTCTCTTTGGCTATAAGACTATTGAAACAATGGTCCCCAAGAAATTGGCCTTTCCTCCTGGAATCTCATTCTGAGAAGAAAAGGCCAGGCAGAGGCGAAACTCACCATCTGGAGAGAGCTTTCACAGCTCTTACAACTTGTCAGACTACCTTGTAGAAGGAGTTGAGGCAGAGATTAGGATGGGTCAATATTAGGACAGACAACTCATCTGAGACTGGTTAGTTATGCATACCTGTGGCCTCCTAATTCTTCCCAATGTGGTCACATTGACTAAACCTGTTTTCTGCTTTACATTATTAATTTGTCTCTTGAAATGGCTTACTGAAGCCAAGTGGCAAGCCTGGCTTGTTAGGGCAGTCAGGGCCTAGGCAGTAACCCCAATAACCCTGGAAATAATATCTAAACTCAGCGTTGAATCTGTTCTCTCTCTCTCTCTCTCTCTCTCTCTCTCTCTCTCTCTCTCTCTCTGTGTGTGTGTGTGTGTGTGTGATGGAAAGGTTTTGTTGAAGAGTCAATTTTCTCCTTCCATCATACGGATTCTGGAGCTCGAAGTCGGGTCATTAGACTGACTTCATTTGCCATCAGGTGGCAAAGCTTTTACCCACTGGGACATCTCACTGGCCCAATGGCTTACTTTTTCTAACCTCCATTTCTTCATATACTGTGGACAAGACCCAGGTATGACTGTACAAGGTAGAAAACTCTGACTTTGTACAGGGCTTAGGGGCTATTGTTAAATCATCCCTAGTGTAGTTTACTGACAACCTAACAATTTAAAATATAAATCACTTCTCAGTCTCCTTCTTGCTAGTGAGCACAGGTCTGGGCCGGCTGCCCCTTCCCACATCTTCAAGGGAAAGTCAACAATTCTGAGTCTGAACTCAATGAAATTAAGCAGGTAGTGTCTGTGTCCGGATTCTGTTCTGCAGTGCATTTTAATAGTCTTCTACCCTCCCTCCTGAGGTGTGTTGTTGTCATTGTCCCTTCCTCATGTTAAGACTTAACTGCCTCTGGGCGTGGTGGCACAAGCCTTTAATCCTAGCACTCAGGAAGCAGAGGCAGGTAGATTTCAAGGTAGAGTTCGAGGCCAGGATAGCCAGGGCTAAACAGAGAGAAAGCCTGTCTCAAAAAAAACGGAAAGAAAAGAAAAGAGTTAACTGCCATGAGAGTAGTACTAAGAGGGCTGGCCTTCAGGAGATTGTTGGATCAGGAGGGCAAGATGCTTGTGACTGACTTACATTAGGTCATAATCTCCAGCGTCGGCTCTTATCCAAAGGATGGAGTTGGCTGATCTCTCTGCCTGTGTCTGCTTCCTTGGTGCAGGATGTCCATAGACTTTAGCTCCTGAATCATCAGGTATGTAAGCCTCTGTTGTAGCCACTCTCCCTGTTGCTGTGATAAATACCTTCAGAAGCTCTGAAGAAAGGGTGGGTATAGTTGAGGCATCTGCGTCTTCCCCTTCCCTGACTCCAACATCCACACAAAACATTTGTGAGCTTTCCAGTACTGTGAACATTACCTCACATGGTAAAGTCTTAGTGAGTACAATTAAGGATCTCATGATGAGATTATCCTGGATTACTGAGCTGGACCCTAAAAATACCATCACCAGAGTCCTCAGTGGAGAACTGGTTTACACAGGGAGGAAAAGGTTATGAGACCATAGAGGCTGTGATCATTAGTACTGATTACCAACTTGACTGGATTTATAATTTATAAGGGGAAATGGCTTAGATTAGGTTAACTGAGCTGGAAAGACCCACTCTAACTGTGAATAGCATCATTGGCTGCCCTGGGGCCCTGGGTGGAACAAAAAGGCGAGAGTGGGTCAGCACCAGCACTCAGTTCTCTGCTCCTGGCTGTGGACACAGAGTGACCAGCAGCCTCAAGTTCCTGACACCACAACAGACTGTGAGTCACAATAAATGTTCCCTTCCCTAAGCTGCTTTTGTCACAGCAAAGAGGAAAGTGGCAGACATAGCAGTAGAACACTGGAGTGGCACGCACATGTGCAGAGCTCTGGGTACACTTCCTAGTACCAGAGAAACAGACAAACCAGAAGCACCCTGATAGCAGAGGATATGAGCACTGTGGACTCAGCTGGCTGTGGTTCTAGGCCAGGGTTTCAGCACGTGGAAGCTCTGCCTTCAGCAGGAGAGGAATGTCACTGACCTTTGGTGGCACTTGTCCCTGGGCTCAGTCAATATTTCTGAATTGAACATCAGCTCACCCAGGAAGTGCTAATGGATCCTGACAGCTCTAGTTCATCGCCCTTAAGCAAGTCAATCTAGAGGCAGCTTGTTCTTTTCCTTTCTTTTATATAAAACCACTTTGTTGTAATGAACTCCCAAATGAAAACATTACACAGCTAGAAGGAAGCCACTCAAACATGCGTGCCCACCCAAAACTCTATACACCTCAGCACATGTCTGTGAAGTTAGCATGTCTGTTCCAGCAGCACATGTCTGTGTAGTTAGCGTGTCCGTCCTGAAGCACATGTCTGTGTAGTTAGCATGTCCGTCCTGAAGCACATGTCTGTGTAGTTAGCGTGTCCATCCTGAAGCACATGTCTGTGTAGTTAGCATGTCTGTCCTGAAGCAGTGGCACCCTGCTCAGGCTCTCATACTTCCACTACACTTGTTTTGGTTTTGATAGAAAAGATTTTAAAATAACTTCTGTGCCCCTGGTTCCTGGAGGCCTGAAGAATTCCCAGGAGAATCAGAGCCTACATTCCGAATTCTGATGAACTTGATTTGACCCATAAATAACTATTAAATCAACCACTTTAATGTTTTTGTAAAGTGAAAGCACTTGGGCCACTGAGATGGCTCAGCAGGTCAAGGCACTTGCCACATGCCACCCAATGACCTGAGTCTGAGCCCCAAGACCCTCAGAGTAGAAGGAGAAAACTGAGTCCAGCAGGTTGTCCTCTGATCCCACATATGCCCATACACACGACGAGAACACATACAAATAAACAAGTGGAGCTACAAATAAACAAGTGGAGCTTTTGAAAAGAAAAGAAATAAGCAAAGCACTTGATCCGAGAATACTAGAACTGTAACTTGGGCACTCAGACACCTGGGCACCGGGCTCTAAGTATGATGAGCAGGGTGGGTGGGGAGAACCCCCAATACAAGGTTGCAGGTTGAGATGGAGTGAGTGGCTTCAGCTGTCATAGTCTGTGTATTACTCTCCCAAAGCGGGAACAGGAGTGAGCAGATATGAACCATCTGCTCATGCTCACTTCCCCCCTCCCCCTCCCCTCCCCTTCCCCNCAGGACATCCCATTATGCACGGTGTTATCTCTTAAAATGCTTCACAAAAGCCATGTCCATAGCCATCGGGTGCCAGCTATCATGCACTGGGAGTTATCAGCTTCAAGAGAGGGAACACACACCTGGCATCTTAAACATGATCAAAACCACAGCTAGGGAAGCATGGTCCCTAGGACAGAACCTACTGATGTCTTATGGG
Organism: Mus minutoides; assembly: GCA_902729485.2. Taxonomy (NCBI): domain Eukaryota; kingdom Metazoa; phylum Chordata; class Mammalia; order Rodentia; family Muridae; genus Mus; species Mus minutoides. The sequence goes on along the minus strand of CACVCL010033986.1, from coordinate 54,036 downwards.
CCTGAGGACAGAACCTATTGATGTCTTTTGCTAAACAGTCATGATGTTGAGAACAGGAGACTGTTGAATGCTCAGCCATAGATGGGTTATCTACATCAACTCCTATACCACAGCCCCATGTGTGGCAAAAGTAAGAATGTAAGAGCCAGGGATCAGGGAGGAGAGCTGTGAGATGTTCTCTTCTAGACATTACTTGGATGCTATACACATCAACTTACACAGCTGTGGCCACCCGCACAAGATCAACCCAGTTAAAAATCCAACACAGACCAGTGGCTGGCTCTCTAGGCCCTGCACTAGCAGAGGAGCTCTGGCAGAAGGGAGGAAGATTCACTTTCCATTGTGGGGTAGCCAATGGTACACTGCCCATGCCCTGGCGGATGACCACATACTTATGTGCACTGAGCACTCTGTGTGTTATTACCAAAAATAAATAAATAAATGAAGTTGTGAGGGAGATGCATTGAGGGGCTAAGAGGAGTTGGAGGAAGGGAGAAGAAGTTGGGGTGGATATAATCAAGGCAACACTCTATCCAAGCAATACATTTTGAAACAAAAACACACACACACAAAAAAAGGTTGATGTCTAAGGAATCTTGCTGGGGCCCACTTGTTTCCCATTTCATATTCAAGAAAGATGAAACCTTAATTTGCCACCATTTCTCTAGCCATGCATGCCCATCTTTAAGGCCACAGCAGTGCCATCAGTGCAACCTCACAGGACGCAGCCACGTGTAAGTGTCATGTTAATCCATCATACCCTGCCTCCACCTTGCCATTTCATCTTCTAAACGGGCTTCCAGACACATGGAGCAGTCCAGGCTTGCCAGGCCATAACCATCACCAGCTTATGGCGTGCCTACAAGTCTGCTTCTGCATCCAGGGAACTAAAACACGCCACAAGCAATCATTTCCAGAAGGCCCCAGACAGGTCTCTGAATACATGCAGCAAAACCTAAGTCCTCAGATTTTCAGACCAGATGGTTTTACAACGTGGCAAAGTAGGTTTGTTCCATAGTTATTTAAACATGCCGTGCATTTTAAATACACAGTGCTTCTGCTAATTAACACTTCGTAATTTCTCAAGAGTCCTACAGGCAATTGCTACCAATTGTAACCAGTGCAAGATAGTGTCAAAAAAAAATACTATTTCTTTTCTGAAAAGCTGCTCTGGGATGGGAAATGTGAATTATCTCAGTGTTGTCTATTGTATGAACGAGTAGTGTGAAAAGTCAAGTGTGACTCCCTGCAGTTGGAGTGACTCATAAGAAAAACATCACATCAGGTCATGGACACGGATGCTCTTCAAGACAGACCCCCACTGTGGTTCCATGGCCAAGACAATCACAAGAATGCAAGTAAGTTAGATAGCCACTAACAAGAATATGTGCACACACATGCACATACACACATGCACACACATATATGCACATGCATGTGTACACACATACATGCACATGCATGTGCATACTCACATGCATATGCACATATAGGCACTGAGGGCAGCAGGCATCATGGTTCAGCCAGGCAAGCTGACCACAGACATTGAAGGAAGTAGTGAACAATCTTTCCAGATCTCATTGGATGTCTTAGTTATAATTCCAGAGGGATAAAGTCCTCAGGGAATGGCAGCAAGTGGCCAGCATGATGGAGAAGCAGGAACCTGAGAACTCACATCTTCAAATGCAAGCACAAGCAGAGAGTGAATGGGAAGTAACATGAGGCTCCCAAAGCCCTCCTCACCACCAGTGACACACTTCCTCCAGTAAGGGGTACCTCCCAAGCCTACACAAACATCACCATCAACTGGGGATCAGGTACAAGAGACATGTGTCATCCAATCACCACACAGAAATAGAATTAAAGGCCAGGAAAAGTGGGAGGACATGGGAAGGAAAGGAGTCCTTGACCCTAAAATCCAGAGGAAACAATTTCTCCACAGAGTCAATGATTCCAGTACGATTAACAAGATTTGCTGTGAATGACTCCTATACAGAGACAGTATCTCTATTATAGAAAGATATCTTAGATAAGAATGTTAGAACAGCAGTGAGCAATGATTAAGGCCCAAGCATATGACAGAGTTTCACAAGCAAGATGAAAATCTCTATTTATAATAAAAGACCCCCATGTTGCCTTGTNAGTCAATGATTCCAGTACGATTAACAAGATTTGCTGTGAATGACTCCTATACAGAGACAGTATCTCTATTATAGAAAGATATCTTAGATAAGAATGTTAGAACAGCAGTGAGCAATGATTAAGGCCCAAGCATATGACAGAGTTTCACAAGCAAGATGAAAATCTCTATTTATAATAAAAGACCCCCATGTTGCCTTGTGAGCCATGCCTTTACCTGTTCAAATTATAATCCTATTAAAGGTACTTCAGAAACCACCCTGTGATATCATTTACCAAAAGAAGGAAGAGGAGGTAAAGCAGGTGGAGGAGACAATAAAGGAGGGGGAGGGGAAGGGGGGAAGAGGAGTAAGGGGAGGAAAAAGAGGAAGAGGAAGAAGAAGAGGAGGGGGGAAGAAGAGGAGGAGGAAGAGGGGGAGGAGGGGGAGGAGGAAGAAGAGAAGGAAGAAGAAGAAGAGGGAGAGGAGGAGGAAGAAGGAGGAGAGGAGGAGGAAGAGAGGAAGAGGAGGGAGAGGAGGAAGAAGGAGGAGAGGAGGAGGAAGAGAGGAAGAGGAGGGAGAGGAGGGAGAGGAGGAGGAGGGAGAGGAGGAGGAGGTGGTGGTGGTGAAAGTGAAGGTGAAAGTTGAAAGAGGAGGTGTTGGAGAAAAACTGAGACACACTTTGAACTATGTAACATTGGAAACCATCAAAGTAGTCTCCAGGGCTACTGTGAGGCTGTCACGAAGGATACACTCTTGAGAAGCCACATCCATATGGGGTGTGTCTTATCCTCTCCTAATCATCTCCCTATTTACCCCTATGCCTAACTGTTAAAAATCTCTTAACAAGCTACAATTTTCTTCATTCTGGCTCCTCCCAAAGTTCTTCTCAGGACCAAGGCAAGGTCAAATATACCTATTTCATTAGAGTGAAAAATCTCTGAACAAGATTCCCCAGGGGGCAGCTGGTGAAGCAGAGAACTATGTCCGTCTCAGCCCCTACTGCTGAGGACATAATCAAGCCACCTATACAACCCTTTCTCCCTCTGCCTGTGGTCTGAGCACGAGGAGGTTTCTTTGGCTCACATACTGCTTCTTTATAGCAGCCAGTGCCTAGGGAGACTTGGCTAGACATTTGCTCATCCTTCTGACATCAATGTGACCCAATGAGATAGTGTTCTTCCTAACATCCTGATGATGTCAGGGTGACAGGGGAACAGCAGCATGTTATAGCTAGGGAGACACATGGAGAACATATGGGATACAGGCCTCCTTACTGTAATGGTCCAAGGGACCTTGGGGAGAACGAGCTTATTAGAAGCCAATAAGCATTAAAGATGAAGGGTCTTTCTGAGCTGACTACTGGGACAGGCTGCGACCACCTACTCTCGTCTCAACAGAGTTCCTCATTGTGGGAGGAGATGTGGGCAGACAGCAGGAGAGGGCTGTAACCATGAGTCTGTGGCAGAAACATTTGCACTGAAACTCCTAAAAGCAGCTGAGAACAAGAATGAGCTGTTGCTGATGTTAGACTAGACATTCTCAGGGGACAGGGCTCACCTGGCACGGATCCCCATGGTGTCTTCTGGTATATTGGCACCTAGAGTGGAGTCACTGGGAGCTGCTTTAATGAAAAAGGTGGTCCTGATGAGGAAAGGATGTCTCAAGGTCCCTCTCATCTCACTGCTGCACGGAGATCTCCCTCCCATGCAGTCATGGATGGGCCTTTGCAGGAAGCCCCCACAGACAGCTCTGCTGTCGTCCCAAGTGGCTTTCTTCATTGGGTAGTGTCTGATCAGTGGCCTGCTAATGTGTCTTTCCTAGGCACCACAAGCCTTAAGTTTCACAGATTCCATACTGGAATACACATCACAAAGCTCCACAGGAGGTTCTCAGCTCCTCATTTTCGAATCACCATAGGCAAAATGAAACTGCTAATGTTCCCCAAGACCCGATACCATGAGTTGATATGTTCTGTCATGACTTCCTGTCTCACAGGGCTCAGAGCTTGGCAAGACGCAGGCTGCAGTGAGAGGCAGCCATAGTTCTGTAGGACAGGAGAAGAGGGTGCTATATGTAACCTTGTTCTGAAACAGCACATACACACACGCACATACAAAGTGAGGCTTTTGGGTCTTTATAGTTTGCAAAAACATTTATCCTGCAGGTTTAGCCAGAGACCACCAACACGCTTGTCTGCACAGCTTCCCAGCATCACCGAGTGACTGACTGACAGACTGACTGACTGACTGACTGACTGACTGTCTAACTGAGAGTCATGGGACCTGGGTGTACATATGTCTCACTGACCCAGGGTGCCAAGCAGGCAATTGGAAGCTTTTGTGTCGAGGAGAAAGGAATGGGTCATACAGACTATTGGAAGCATCTTCAAATGGCTCTCAGGGAAGCAGTAGGTGACATAGAGGGCAGTGTACTGTCTGCTAGAACAGCAGAGTCCCTGGGGTAAGGGCCTCTTCCAGATAAAGGACACTGCCAATTCAAGCCCCATCTAAGCTAATAAGCCCAATATTTTTCATGGGCAGTCAATGGCTTTCTGGAATATGAAGGGACAAAGGAATTATGTAAAGGGTTTTAGATACCTTGGTCATCCAACACCCAGTAATGAATCAGATATACTCGAGCCCTGGAGCTGTGACAGTCACAAGAAGCAGAACTCCCTGAGAGGCCTGTTGGAGAAGGTTCTGGTTTGGTGAGTACATTGCTGGTGACACATCTGTCTGAAGCCACTGTCTCTAGCTAATTATTTCCCCTCTCATCGTGGCCACTCGTTCATGGTTCCCATCTGTGTCATTTGATATTCAAATATGTAGTACCCCAACACAGAAGAAACATGACACACATGTGACAAATGGTACTGCTCTGAGCCCACGGTCTGAGGTCATCTTGAGACTTGCCACAGGCTCCGAGTCTGTACAATATTTCCCTGAAGCAGATGTTGCCCTCGCAGGCAGTATGAAATCTCTGCTGGCTGCCTCCTCCCGTGATCCCTGAATGCTTCTGAAAGAGGCTTTAATAATGCATAGGAGAGAAAGGGAAGGCACTTATGAATCAAATACCAAGCCACTTCCCAAGATGTGCCACCTCTATGCTGCCCTACCTCTACACTAAGCTAATGGGGCCGTATGGTGCCTGAAACTTCTGGTTTATATCAAGGAGGATGGTTTGGCCCCCTAAGCCTTGTCTGAGGATGCCACCTGAAAAGTGCAAGTGTGAGCCCGGGCCAGCTTGCCAAATGCTGTTCTTCATACACACTGTTGTCAGTCAGCTGAGGAAGAGAAAGAGGCTTTTGGTGAGTGATACTGTAAGCACGGGATCAAAAAGATGCAACTGGCATGGTAAAAAAATAAAATAAAATTAAGGGTCAGGGGCAATGTGGTACAAAGAAACAAGATTCTGTGCCTAGATTCCCAATGCATAGATTATATAACTGATGTCCCCAGGCCACCTGGGAAGGTTTTAAATATTGTTAATACAAAAGGCTTGGCACTTCTCCAGAAATGGCTGCTTCTTGTCCCCAAGTCCCAGAGCTTTCGGTAGATACACAAAAGCCCATCCCAAGCAGCAGAAGAGCAGACTTTAGCTCCGTTGTCAAGGAAACCAGTCTGCTCTTAGCTCTAGAATTAGAAAGCCTGGGCCTGGCATTCTGAGCCTCCGCCCACCCTTCCTGATGGAGCCTGCATTCTCTTCACCACCGCTCCCCTGCACTCAGAGACCCTTTCTCAGGCAAAAGCCCTATCATATTGCAGGAGCAGCAGCTCCTGTGATAGCCCAGCAGGCATGTACATGGGCTGCACACAGATAGCCCACTGGGAAATGGATGTAAAACCAAGTTTTAACAGTGCAGGAACCAGGACCTACAGAAACAGGATTTACCACTCAGTACTGGCCCAACTTTCTCTCTCCAAAAAACCAGCCTTACACTCCATAAATGGGAGCCTTAGCCACAGCAGCCTTCAATGGGCCGAACCACTGCTTTGTGGGAGGGAGGGTGTGGCCAGGAGAGATCTTTGAGATCAAAACACCGCCCCATGAGAGGCTCTCAGAGACTCAGGAGTAGTGGAAGATACAATAGGAAAGGAGAGAAAAGCCGGTGTGACTAAGAACAACGAAGGAGGAGGTGGATGGAAAGGACTGGAGGACTAGGTAGTGGTACGATGGCTGCTGGCAGCCAGGAGAGGCAATGTGTTCCTGAAATGTAGGTGCCGGGTAGAAGGAAAAGAGTCTGTGAGAGGGCACCTCTTCAGGTCTTTGCTTGATTCTGAGTCCCAGGGGAATTCACAGTGGTGCACCATGTGATCATATTTCTACCAGTGACAAACATCAGGTCTATGCTATGGTCAAGATACACAGGTATTCAGCACTGTGTGTTCAGTACTGTGGTGTCTCCATGTTGTGCAGGTTGGCTGCTTGAGAGCCCAGGTATTAGCAGACTGTACTATCCAGGCGTGCGTATGTATGCTGTCTGATGCTGGCACGTGACAAACATGTCAAATGCACATTTCTTGGATCGTTTCCCATCACTAAGTGGCACATCCGCACTTGTCCTCTAAACAGCCTGAGGCAGTGTTTATCTTTTTCTTTACCATGATTTTTAATGTTCATTAAAGGGTCTCCTTATCAAGCCCTCAGCCCTACATTAGGCTCATTGTGATACACACTGCATCTATCCTTTATGCCAAGAGCCCTGAAAAATCCCTGTTGACCCATCTTTCCACACTATACAACTTTGGAAGAATAAGCACTGGACTTATTGAGTCTTTATGAGTATATAAACTTTTACTCTAGACAATGAAACGTTGCCTGCAAATGTGTTCGGATTTTGAAGTTAGGATTGTAGCTCGGTTGGTGGAATGCTTGCCTTAGCATGCATGAAATACTGGGTTCGATCTCCAGCACTGCACACAAACTGTGTGGTGGTTCACGTCTATAATACCAGTATCAGAGAAGTAGAGGCAGGAGGATCAAAAGATCAAGATCATTATCAGCTACATCAAAAAACTTCAGGGATAGCTTGGCATGGTGGAATGTGTCTCTAATTCCAGCACTCTGAAGGCAGAGGCAGTAGGATCTCTATGAGTTCTGGGCTAACCAAAAACTATAAAAAGGGGGTGGGCGCTAGCCTGGGCTCCATTAGATCCTAAGAAAAGGAAGGGAGGGAGAGGGAAGTAGAGAGGGAAGGAGGGAGAGGTGATGCAGAATTTGAAAGTGGTCCTGAGAAATAACTTGATGATTTCATCTCTAGAATGCTAAACATATTTGTGCGGGTCTCTCCGGTGCACTATGCAGCTTTCCCAGAGCATCTCGTGCCATGGCTGCTTTGCTACTTTTCCTAATAAAGACAATACCAATCTTTTTTTTTTTTGTCAGCACCAGAAGTCAGAGAGACACCTGAGCAAGGAAGGGAGGGGTCTTCCCACTGGCAGCAGGGCTCTAGGAGGAAATTTGCATAATGATTAATGGAAAAGAAAATGACTCTTTGCCTAGTAGGACTAGACTTTAATTAGGCAGACATGCACCTGGATCAGTCCTGAGAGGATGCCGTTGTCATGGGAACACGGTTGCTGCAACCCCAAAATTTAAAAGCTTGAATCTTTTGCTAGAACAGTTACAATACTCCAAGGATCAGAAGGCAGGCAGGGCTTTTGACAATCTCCTTTTCATTTTCCATTCAAGCTAGGCATTCCAGAGTCAGCTACCCATGGGCCCTGCCACAGCTGTAACTCTCCTCCGACCCTCTGTTCACCCTGGGGCCCATCCACACTTTCCTTCTCCTTTTCTTTCTTGGTCCTACTGGAACCTCAACATAGGGAAGCAAATGTGAAGAACTCATCCAGTTTCTCATTTTCCTAGTGCCTCCCTCCCTGTCTTCTCTCCATTCCTCCACTACCCACCACACAAGACAGGCATAGCCCTCCTCCTCCTCCAGGACACAGGACCTGCACAGGGCACAGGGCACAAAGCCAAGTGGATGTCAAAGCAGCCAGGGTAGTGAGTGGAGAGGCAGAAAGTGGTCATACAGATGCTGAGAGCCTCTGGTGGGGAGGAAGTGGACAGGAATGAAACAGGGCAGAGGTCCAGGTGAAGCTGGACCATTGTGAAGCAAAGCAGCTAAATAAATAAAACAAGAGCCATTTCCCTGGGGGCCACTCAACACTACATTATGTGTTATGCCAGCCAAGAGATCTGAAAAGGCCAGTTAGCTAGGCAAGCTGAGCATCTTTAAGCACCTTTGTAAGATTTTTCTCCAGTTTTATGATGTAAGCAAGGCAGTTTTCTGATGTCTGCCACCACATAGACCGATCAGTTATTGTATAACTTGTAGAAGTTGTCCAGATCTGAAGATCTTATTAATGCATCATCCCTTAATAATGCATCCCTTGATTTAGAAAACCTATTTTTCCATATTCTTGTTTTTAACTGAGAGCTGGGGGATGTCTCTGTGGACAAAGCATTAGCTCTGCAAGCATGAGGACTGGTCTCAGATCCCAGAACTGTGGCAGCCTCTTTAACCCCAGAACCTGGGGAGCAGAGGCAAGGCTTCGATCTCTGGGAAAAATATCTAGCTAAACCAGCTGCAATTGGGAGCTCCAGATTCAGTAAGAGAACCTGCCACAATAAAAAGTGGAAAGTGACTGAGAAAGACTCCTGGTGGCAACCTATAGCCTGCTCTCACGTGTACACACACACACACACACACACACACACACACACACACACACATACACGGGAGTGACTACTTAAGTAACATGACTTTGAAGGTGCACAGGGTTGATAGTCTCCTAGAATGCTGTCCTAGTTAGGGTTAGTGCTGTGATGAATGAAACACTATGACCAAAAGCAACTTGAGCAGGAAAGGGTTAATATACTCACAGTTCACTAACACTTCATGATCAAAAGCAGTAAGAGCAGAAGCCTGGAGGCAGGAGCTGATGCAGAAGCCATGGAGGGGTGCTGCTTACAGGCTTGCTCTCCATTGTTTGCTCAGCCTGCTTTCTTGTAGAACCCAGGACCACCAGCTTATGGATGGCACCACCCACCATGGGCTGGGCCCTCCCCCATCAATCACTAATCAGGAAAACCTCCTACTGGTTTGTGTGAAGCCCCCACTCACAGAGGCATTTTCTTGAGTTTCCCTCCTCTCAGGTGATCTTAGCTTGGGTCAAGTTAACATAAAACTATCCAGCAAAATGCTTATAGGCATATATTTCAGGAGAAGAGACAGATCCTATGATATGTATCTGGTTCTGACTTGAAATGGTCATAGCCCTCAAAATTCCCCCCTCTGATCCTGTCTGCCTGGGGAGACTGCTCCCCTCTTCTCCTTGAGAATGCTGGCTACAGCTCCTCTCTCCTCTAGACCCAGAGAGACTAGGGCCCAGTTAGCTAGCCCGAGGTGGTCTCTGCCCTCACTGCCAATCTTTATTGTCCTTCCACACTGTCCTTTGTGTTTAAGGAGGTATATTCCTTGGGGCAGACAGAGAGATGGGGAGAGTATTAAGGGGGACAAGAGAAGGAGCCCCCCCCCAGTCACCAGCTGAGCGTCAGCAACAATTGACACCCGCTGTGATGGTTGCTAGCATGGAGAAAACATGGCTTCTCCATACAGATGTTTCAAATAAGAATGTTTGAACAGTGAGCTGTGCCTAAGTGCACATGACCTTCCAGTAGTATGACCCCCCTGCTCCCATCCCCCACACACTTCATTTTAGTCTCACAGGAATCCATTTGCAGAAAAATAACACATCTTAAAGCCCTTGTGGAATCCATATGACCCATAATTTCTTTATTTTTTAAAAAGATTCATTTTGAATTATGTGTATATGGAGGGTGGTGTGTGTGTGTGTGTGTGTGTGTGTGTGTGTAGAGCTGGGTGTACAATGCAGGCTTGTTTTAGGAGAAGAAAACTGACTGGAGCTGGGAGTAAAAAAAACTGACTGGGAGACACAGGGAGTAGGTTCTAGTTCAAAGCCAGCCAGGGATATATAGTAGAAATTCTTTCCAAAAAAAAAAAAAAAAAAGAGGAGCCAGTTGGTCCACACCTCTAGTCCTTAGAATATGGAGGCTGAGGCAGGAGGACTGCTATGAGTTCAAGGCTAATAGTGCTACAAAGTATAACCCTGCCCCCCAAAATAAATCCTATAATAAAAATTGAATAATTATATACCAGATAATTTAGTGTTTGACTGTACACATAATCCCACATTGGAAAATCAGGGGGGAGAAATAAAAATCACAGATAATGGACCATATTAATATGCTTGTCAGCCCTTCAAGAATCACAGAGCTTGGGGGGAGGGGCAGTATAGATCCGACTAACCACTAAAACCACTCCCTATCGTCTCCGTTCTCACAGGACAACGTTAAACAGCTGACAGATTGCTTAGCACGATGCATAGTAGTAAGAAATTTCAACACACAGCCAAGGAAAATGCCAGCTAAATACTTTATTAATGCTTTTTCGTTCTAGAAAAGGTATTTGTCCATGGGGAGAAATGGGATTTTGTTTGAATTCCTCTTTTGTCTAAGGTTTTTTTTTTTTGTTTGTTTGTTTGAGGGTTTTTGTTTGTCCTTAAATATAAACATAGTGAGTTCCTGCCTCCTTTGCAAGCCATCCTCAGCCTTACCATAGAAGGTGCTAAACAAAGGAATTTGTTCTACCACCCCCCCCACCCCCGCAAGCACTGCATAAACCAGGAGTGCTGGGCAAACCTGGAATCCCAGCATTTGGGAGGTAGAGACCAAAGATCAGAGTTCAAGGTCACCTTAGACAATATAGCAAGTGTGAGGCCAGCTCCTGACACATGAGACCCTGCCTCGAATAACAACTGCCTCACAGGAACTTGGTCCTTCAGAAAAAGTAACAAAAAATGTTAAATGATAACCTAACTGCAGACAGGCAAGCAACAGGAGATGTGAGGACTGAGGAGAGATGCAGCCAGTGTATGGTTAAGAAGAGTGTGGACCCATCCCAGTGTGTGTCAAACAAGAGAGTATCAGAGTCCCCATCCTTTCCAGCTTACGGCCAATAAAATATGAACCCAGAGAAGAGAGATGTTCAGCAATTAAGAGCACTGCAGAGGGCTGGGGTTTGGTTCCCAGCACCTACAGGACAACTCACAATCATTCCAGAGGATCTAATGCCTCCTCTGACCTGCCCCCCCCACATGGGCTCTGCACACACACGATGCACATACATGCACTAAAAATGAATGGATCGATAAATAAATCTTTATCCCCACCCTCACTTGCTGAGCCCAAGCGCCATGGAGATCCCAGGGTGGCATGAAACTGCTACCCCTGATCAGAGAGAGGCCTCAGTGGGGTCACAGCTAGCAAGAGTAATTGCTCACAGTAACATGCACAAGCCAGCAGAGGAAGGGAGCTGGGAAGTGCACGTATTCACGTCTCCCTCCAGCTGTGGATGGGATGGGACCTACTGACTCAAGGTTAAGTACCAAATTACCAACACATTTTAGCAACATAGGAACAGAGCAGCAGACATAAAACAGGAAAGCAGAGATCTCTGTCCAGCTGCAGAAGCTAAAACAGGCAAGCACATGACACGACCTGTGTCGCCCCGGCTTCGACTTCTTCCAGGCTGTAAATATACTGCAGCCTCACGTCTGAGGAAACCTGGCTAACAATATCTGTGTGTCCCACACATCACCTGCACTGCTCTAAAAAACCCAAAATGAGGCTCTTGGCTGCAGTTAGAACAAAACACTATATTCAACCCATGCACTATTGCTCAGGTTTGCTACTATACCTTGAACTTGGCCCATGTGGGAAAACAGGCGTGGCAACAGTGTGATAAAGAAGCACACTGCCAGGGCTGGAGAGATGGCTCAGAGACTACGGGCACGTGTTGCTCTTGCAGAGGACCCAGGTTTAATTCCCAGCTCCCATATGATGGCTCATACCTATCAATAACCCAGCTCCAGCAGGTCCAACAAGCACACACGTGGCACATACATGCAGGTAGGCAAAACAGTCATATGTAAAAAGTGAAACAAACCTTTAAAATATTTTAAGAAGCAAACTCCTGAATGCTATGACAGCTGTGGGCAGAACAGTCCTACAAGAACCATGGATGTGGCTCTACTGACTTGTGGCTCAGCAGAGCAAAACATCACAGCAAAGTCACACCTTAAGACAAGAATGAGACCTCCAACCAGCAAACCACTCAGAACTATCTTTTGACAGCCTTTGTGACAGTGAGGTGCAGGTTTGTATGGAACCATGATTTGCTCTATAATGTCCGACACATGGAAGGGTGTGTGCCAGAGAGACTGCAGCCGCATTTGTGCTCCATCTTGCTGGATGTACACCCTCGGGTGCATATGACAGAGGCAGCTACTTCACACACATGCATGGGTCAGCCATTCACAAGGGAGAAAGTGGCTTCAAAATTCAGGAGCTGTCACGAGAAGAAAATGTCTTCAGTAAGTATGTGACATAACAAAACAAAACAAAACAAAAAACTATTAACTCTCTGAATGGTTTGCAGGGTTGAAATAAAAACAAACCAGAGTGTAAGCCCCAAGTTGTGTTTGCATGGCACTTAAAAACAAAGGAGGATTCTCAGAAGGTTTGCAAGGCTCTTCAGAGCAAGTTTTAATTTGCCAAGCAAATCAGTATATTGGCTTTAAATGGCACATCCTACTTTGGGTGATGAGTTCTAGAATTTGGGGGTTTTGTTTGTTTTTTTTAAAAGCAGTACTCTTTTATATGTGTGTGTGTGTGTGCTGGTGCATGTGTGCAATGGTACACGTGTGGAGGTCAGATGTCAACTTGCATGGGTTAGCTTTCTCCTTCCACCAAGTGGGTCCCTTTGAACTCAGGGCATCAGCCTTGGCAGCAGGTGCCTTTACCCTTTAAGGCATCTTACCTGTCCCTATCTCTGATTTTTTTAAGTATAAAACTATTGGCTGTTCCAAAGTAAAGTGTTCAGATAATTTTTTCAATGAGACAAGAAGATTCTTGTTTTTCTGATGAGAAAGTCTTAAGTAAATACCTATGGGACATAACAAGAATGACCTGATTTGTACATCTTTGGGGTATTTTTAATACATCAAACGATTCCTAATTTGGCCACTTAGGATCATAATATTCACACTCATAAGTTATAGAGCATTGAGAATTAAAACACACTTAACAGTCCCAGCAAAGCTACTTGAGGTGATTACGAAGCCCTGGTGGCTGACGGTGGCAAAAGCTGAGGAAAAGCTTTAACACTGCTGTTGGACAGTTCATAGGATCAGAAATACATGGAGAAGACTTTTCTTTCAAACATAATTGGCAGAGATGCTTGTTTAATCTACAGCAGAACATTTATATTAAAGAAATGAACTCTGTTACCAGATGTTGGCAGTTACTTACTGAGAGGTGGAAAATCAGCTGGCAAAGCTATCACAGTTGTAAGCAACATCCCAGCAAATGTGGGAGTCCGTTCAGTTTGGGCAATGGTGCTTAGAACACCAACACAGTTATACAACTGTCAACAAGACAGGTTTCTTATTCTCTCTCCCTCCCCCTCTTTCCTCCCCCCCCGTGTGTGTGTGTGTGTGTGTGTGTGTGTGTGTGTGTGTGTGTGTGTATTAGCACATTTATACATGGATGTGCTGTGAATATGCTCCATGGTGCATGTGTAGAGGTCACAGGACAACTTATAGGAGTTGGCTTTCTTGTTCTACCATGTCAGTCTTGGGGCTCAAACACAGATGGCAAGGCTTGGTGGAAAATGCCTTTGCCTACTGATCCATCTCACTGCCCTTGCTTTTGGGTTTTGGGGAGGGTCTCAGCATTTAGTTCAGGTTGGCCTCAAACCCATGATCTCCTGGTGGGCTGGGGTCAATAGGCATGTGCCACCACCATGCCTGGATCCTGCGGTGGGGACATGGTCTGAACAGCATGTCTCTAGGTGATTACATCATTGTGGAGACACCACAGAGTATAATAACATGAAGTCAATCATCATATATGGGATATCTAGTGATTAAAAAGCATTGTCAGTTGAAGAATCAGGCTTTTTCAGGAACGCAGGTAGATGGCTTTCTTGAGGGAGGGGCAGGTGAGCTGATCTTAAGAAGAGTACGTAGGAAGCAGGGGAAAGTACTGACCAAAGCCCCAGCATGTGCAAAGGCCCTGTGCTGGGTTAGAGGCAGGTGGGCATAAGCATGGGAAGGAAGGTGCCTGAGCGGCATTGATTTGCAACTTGGCACAGCCTAGAGTCATCTGAGAGGAAAATCTCTACTGAGGAATTACCCAGACCAGACTGGCTTGTGGGCATGTCTGTGGGGGATGATTTTGATCATTCGTGGATGCAGGAGAGCCAAGCCCACTATGAGTGGCACTATTCCAGGGGTGGATGGTTCCGGGCTGCAAAAGAAAGAAAGCTAAGAGTCCAAGACTGAGGCAGCAAGCAGAATTCAAGTCCCGCCTCGACTTTCTTCAGGTTTGGGGTGTGGCCTGGAAGTGTAAAGCAAGTAAATCTTTTCCTCCCCTCAGATGCTTTTGGTCAGTGTTTTATCACAGCAAAAAAAAAAAAAAAAAAAAAAAAGGAAACTAGAGCAGAAAGCTAGGATAATACCAGCAGAGCAAGGAGCCTGGAGAGGCCGCAGCGGTGACAAGGAGAGCCAAGTGAGTGGAGCCAGTCTCGGCCTTGCCCTCACCCATATCCGGTGTGTCCAGCACTGCTCAGAGGCTGGTATGAAGCATTGTTAGCAGGAACCTAAATAAGCCTTGGGGCCTGTTCTTCACATCCTACATCCAAATCGGGATAAACATCTCTTGCTTAAGAGCTAGGAGGGAGCCAGGCATGGTGGTGTATGTCTCTAATCCACTCAGGAGGCAGAGACAGATGGATCTCTGTGAGTCTGAGGCCAAGCTGGTTTACATAGCAAGTCCCAGGCCAGTCAGGGTTATGCAGTGAGACCTTGTCTCAAAATTAACTAATTACATTTTTTAAAAATCCCAAATTTCAAAGTGAACTGCATGAGACATCACACCACACCCCTAGCCCTGTTGTATGTAAGGTTGCAGGGTTTGTTCTTGCATTTTCTTTGCTTCACAAAGAACAGAACTAAAGACGTGTGTCTTATGTGAGGGAAGGGCTTTATTTCTAAGTCCTAGCACAAAGCCTCATACTGGAGTGAGGGGAGGGCAGCCAGACAGCCTTCCAGTCCCCCAGGGAGAGCAGCTGTTACTGTTTGCTGCTCCTTCTCCGAGAAAGCACAACAGACACTTTCCACAGAGACTGTATATATCGGTTGATTGTTGTTGTTAAGAAAGGTCCATTTAATCTCAATTCATTGTGGTACAAACTACAGGCTATACAAAATGTAATTGTTGGGAGGAAAGCTGTAAATAAGACACACTCTCTTGTCAAATTATAACAAGCTAGTGAGCAGGCAGGTATGACAGTCACCTGTCACATCTCACCAATTAGAATAAAGGCTTTTGCATTTGAAAGGCATCTTTGGGAAGGGAGAGACATTCATCTAGGTTTCTATGGGCCTGTTTCAGTGCCCTCCCTCTTGAAGCATTTTCTCTGATCTTTGGGGCAGAATTAATAAGCCTCTCCCATGTGTTCTGCAGCCCTTGGTGAGAGGAACACGTTGCAGAGGTGACTTTGGTGGGTGACCTGGTTACAGCAGCAGCAGCCCCTCAGCTCAGCCTCCTTCACCCTGGAGTTTATGGAGAATACGCAATGGCAGGGCTCAGCTGCTGATGTGCTCACAAGCCTGGGAATGGGGTCGGCACCTCAAACGTGGACCATTAATCCTCATCATCCCTCTGAGGAAGTAGGCCACCCACCAGGAAGAAAGAGCTCGAGAGCTGAGAACAGTGTCCAGTCACACCACTGGTAACTAGGGACAATACAGACTCTGACTCAGGTGGCTTGGCTCTGTCACCTTCAGAAAAGAAGGATGGTGACCAGCAGCCAGGAGGCCAAGACCCTGCAGTCAGGTCTCTATTGGTGGGTGACTCCCCTAGGACACTTGCCAATGGCCCTTAGCATCCTCATTCCTCACCAGAGCCCTGCTCTAACGCACCTTCACCAGCAGGCCAGTCCCCGGCCCCTGGGCTCCCAACCACTGTCCATAGCTGTGAGCGGAGCCTTTAGAAGGACTTAGATGGGAGTCTTGCCCTCTTCTGCTGACCCACACCCTCCCCTGTCCATCTTCTGCACACAGCTTGGGCTCCCGGTCAGTATCTCTCTGTGGCTTGGGAATGACTCACAATTCAGAATGGCATTTTTGAAACACTGCTCAGTGATGGTGTTCCCTTTGTGTTCGGTGGTACTCTGTTCAGTGTTTCTATAGTAACTATCCAGACAGGCGGAGACAGCTCCGTGCAGCAGCTTCCTTTAGAAGGGAGTCTGGGGGCCCTGTGCTTTCTTGGAAATGCAAAATGACATGAGATTGGGGTGGCTCTTTAAAAACCCTCACATGATATTCCCGACAGAGAAAGGACTGCTTCCCTTGTCCCTGGATCTCGGGAAGAGCTTATGTTTAATCCCAGCAGCCATGGACAATGGCATCAGGTTTCACGTGTAAAGAGTATTTCTGATCTTGCTTGATGACATAATGATCTTATCAGAGTGAGCCCAAGCCCTGCCTTTACTCTGAGTCTCTAGGGGACAGTTTAAAGTATCACTTGGTCAAAAAACTGATAAAAAGGAGCCTCTCTTGGAAGCTCTGATTTCTCCATATGATCCTTGACTCTATGGCTGTAAAATGGGGTAAAATGGGGTATACTGCACTCACTGAAGTCCTCTTGCCTGGCCTTGTGGTTTTTGTGTGTTTTTTGCTTTGTTTTGTTTTTAGTTTTTTTGTTTTTTAACATAGGAGAGGACCCAAAAGTCAGGGAGCTTCCTGTCTACTGCCCTTATTACAACAGGCTCTTGCGGAAGGCCACCCCAGATACAGGACAGGGTGTTTCCTGCCTGGGAACAAGGATTTGCTCCTCAGCCCCTCTGGGGTGACTGACTGGTGACTTTTGTCTGAGCAGGTACACTGATGCCTTTTCATTGCCTTAAATGCTACCCTGAATACACAGCCCAGCTCCTCAGATGCATTCTGAGCAGACCATGCTCAACATGGTGGCACATGTTTAGGACCTTTGGTGGGGGGAGGTGTGTGTGTGTGTGTGTGTGTGTATGTGGAGAGATAAGTTCCAAATTCCATTAGCCCACATTAGAAACGCTTCTGAGCGTAAGCACACATTGGATAATTCAGAGAGCTCTCAGAGAAGCACTCAGACTGCCTGAGTCGTGTTCTGTTAAAATGTTTGGCAGGGTCAGACCTGGCACCTGACACTAGGAATCTACAAGCCAGGAGGATGTGTGTTCCTGAGACGGGTGGCTGCTAGCACCCACTTCTGCTGGCCAATGAAATACCTGCCTGTGTGCTGTTACCTCAGAGGTGCTCTCCTTTCTTGTCAGACCAGAGACAAATGTGCCCATTTAGAAACTGCTTACGCCACGTACCCTAAAGCTGGAGGCAACCACTTGCTATAGTACTGGTTCAATAATGTACAAACAGAAGTCTGATGGGAATACCACTGGCTTTATCTCACAGGGCCTCTCCTCCTTATCTAGAAGGCAGATAAAAGGTTGGGCATGGCTTAGTTTGATGGGGGTGGGGGAAGGCCACTACATGCTAATCAAGACAGAGATTGGCATGGCATGTCAGTGCCATTGTGAGGTGATGGGCCTGTCTCCTAAGTTCTAGTCTCCTAGGTCAGAGAAAAAAAAAAAAATCCCTGTTTAGCTAAGGCTCGGTGGCTGAGTTTCTGTTCCACGTGCCTAGAGACAAACCTTAGCTAACATAGAGTATAATACAGATTAACTCTTTCCAGTCCAACAGCTCTGGGATCTGAAGAGCAGACACAGGTCTCCCTGAGCTGTGTCTGCTATAGCAGAATGGCAGAGAGGGGTCGAGTGTGGTCTTTCACATTCTGATGACCTCTGAGCCTTTTATTGCTCCCATCCTCCCTGGGGAACAGTGTTCAAGCAATGTGTCCCAATGTCCCTAACGGGGTTCTTGACACGCTATCTCCCATCTCAGTCCTGAACTAAGGGAACAGCACACCCTCCTAGGATATGCAAACAAATCCTTAGCAAAAGTTGAAGTGTAAAAAAACCACTGTAACTTGGCATACTAGTTTAATGTGTCCACCAAGACTCCACGTCCATCTGAAACTTTTAAATATGTGTCTACACTTAGAAATAAGGAACATACACTCTCAAGATACAACGTGGGCATAGTAACTCCTAAGTCAAATCATTTTTTATATATTTGCAAGCTACCTGGATTTTATGAACAGGTTTACTAATGATTTCCTTTAAAGCAAGTTCTGCAATGTGAATAACCCAGGTTCATTGAGGTGTTTCTTGCTGTCATAATTAGGCCATGCACTGTGACCATGGTGGTTGCTTTAGTTTGAGACTAACCATTCACTAACATACTGTGTCATAATTAGCTTCAGTTGTTGTCATGGCACAAATGTAGACAGATCTAAGAAGGGGGAATTGCAATTAAGGAACTGCCTCCACCAGATTGACAGGCGAACTTGTCTGTGAGCCATTTTATTAATTGCTAATTGATTGACATGGGAGGTTCCAGCCAGTTCCACGCAGACCCACCCTTGGCAGGTGTCCTGGGTTGTGGAAGAAGTCAAGCTGAGGATACCAGTAAACAATGTTCTCCCATGGCTTCCACTTCAGGTCCTGCCTTGGCTTCCCTCTATCATGGTCTACCACCTGCAAGAAGAACTAAGTCCTTTCCAACCCGAGTTGCTTTTGATTCTGGTATCCCAGCAATAGAGAGCAAACCAGGGAATTGTAATCGTGCTGGGCAGCACAGAGCAGACCTCTCCCAAACTCATCTGTATGAGGGAGGGAAACTGGGGGAAGGAACAATGTTCTGGGGCTCAGGTGTACCACTTCCACTCCACCCCTGCTCCCCACTCCTCCCAAAGATTCCTGAGGCACCAGGCCTCCACTGGGTGAGTCACAGTAATTATCACACAAATAGCTCTCAGGCCTTAAATGCACACAGCCCTTGTCAGAGGTCAAAGGAACCATCAGTTCTGCCATGCTCTAACCCCTTGGTCATGCACCTGTGGGCATTTGCAATACAACTTGTGCCCAGCAAGGATACAGAATGCTTACAATAACATACTGTCTCCCTAAATTCCCTAAGTACTCCAATCGTGCTGTTGACTGCTACGTGTGAGGAAAAGAAAACAGTGGATTGGGTTATTATTATTTTTTTAAGATTTGGGGGATGAGGAGCACGCATGCACCTCTGCACACACATGACGACTGGATGACAACTCCAGGGACTCAGTTCTCTTCTTTCACCATAGGGTTCAGGAAACTGAACTCAGGTTGCCAGGCTCAGCAGCAAGCACCTTTACCCTCCCCCGCACCCCACTTTCCCCCCCACCCCCGCCAAGTTCTCGGGCTAAATTTGGTTTTTTAAGTTATAAATGTAAAGGTCTAAATGAAGCTCCTCTGCTTCGGTGTTTATTCATGTTCATTTACCCAGCATGGACACTTTTTTTTTTGTCCAAAAAAATAAGATGTTCCCCGTAAGGAGCTGTGCTGTGATGATTATATTTTCAATGCATATAAATGTAAGCACATGTTGTGAGTGGAGCCCAGCGTGTGGGAGGTTCCTCCTGAGAACACCAGCCCCTGCTGCCATCACGGGGTTGAGTGGGAGGGTGGAGGCCACAGAGCTGCTGGCTGAGTGGGAGGACTCAGGGTATGTTTGGAAGGACTGAGGCCATGGCTCTGCTGGCTGAGTGGGAGGACTCAGGGTACGTTTGGGAGGACTGAGGCCACAGGACTGCTGGCAGGTTGGATGAAAAGAAAAGAAACAGAAACCAAGAGCAGCCCCATCCTTTCTGGTACTAGCAACTAGGAGGATGACAGGAGAAAACACAAGAGAAACTGGCTGAGAAGTCAGCCGTGTACTCTACCAGGACAGTGTTGGGTTGGGTTTGAGATGCCTTGAAGACATCAGTGTAGAGAAGTCTGGGAAGAGGCTAGCACACAGCACAGCAGCCCTGTATGAAACACTGTGTGAAGAAAGAAAAAAAAAAAAAAAAAAAAAAGCAATATATCAAGTCTTTTGAGAGCTTCGGGGACCGTGGAGACTTAAGCCATGCTTAGACTTGTGAAATCAGAATCTGCATTAGAACAATTTCCCCATAAAATCTATAGGCAACAGTGGGCTAGCTTTCAAAGGAGACAAAGACTGTAAACTCCATGGCCTTGTAGACAGAGCCTAAAGCCAAGGCCTGGGTGAGCTCCTGGCAGGGAAGACCGGGTACTAGGCATAGCCCTGTAGCTCACTCACATTTAAACTTCCTCAGGAAGGTAGAACAGGAAAGAGGGATGTCCAGTGAGGTAAAGGGGAACACAAGGAGCAGTTGTTCCTGGTGGCCACACGAGAGAATATTCTAGAAAGAGGGCAGCTGTGCCAGTGCTGCCAACTTGTCTAGTAAGATAAAGCTGAGAATTTTCATCATGTTGGTAAGCGTGGACATCATCATCATGGTACCCTTGATCAGAGCATCCTCGATGGCACAGAGAAGACAAGTCAGTGCATGTGAGACACGGAGAACAGGAAAAAGCAGTGTGCAGGGTGGTGGGAGAGCCTGGAGCTCCCAGGCCATGACTTTAGTACCAAATGAAGCCAGGGACACCCAGAAGGTGGGTGGGAGTGAGGTAAGAGGAAGATTCGGAGGAAAGGAGAGTGCACCTGTCACTTGTGGAAGAGTGAAGGCCGCAGGTCACCAGGCAGTACAAGGAGATGTGGGGGAGATTTTTGGCTGTCATGTTGTAAATCCCCACAATTTCCAATGGAATGCTTCCTCTCTCCAGAATGCTCAGTGCTGATGCTCCAAGGCTTGAGTGGCAGACAGTGAGTACATCCTTCCCATCAGTGCCCATCATCCTATCAGTGCCCATCATTCCCTATGCATTTCACTAAGGGCTACCAATGGGCAGAACAAGGCTTGGCAGAGGAGAGATGGAATAGGAGACACAGGAGGCTCCTCTCCCAAATTACAGGGAAACACAGGTGCCTTGAGGACAGGTATCTGCCTTTCCTCCTCTCCTGCACTTCACAAGAATCACAAGGAAATCCTTGGAGACAATTAAGGTAAGCAATTCTGGATACTGTTCATCAGTCACCTTTTACCAAGCTTTGAACAAGCATCGAGCCCAGAATGACTCCTTAGTTACTCTCCATGGTGGACTGATGAGAATATATTTAAATATTTGGTCCCTCATTAGTGGATTGTTCGGGAAGGATTGGGTGGTGTGGCCTTGCTGGAGTAGGTGCGTCACTGGTGGTGAGCTTTGAGGTTTCAAAAGTCTATGCCAAACCCAGCCAGTGTACTCTGTTCCTGCTTCTACTTCCTCAGCAACCTCCTCTTCTTCCTCTTCCTCCTTCTTCCTCTTCCTCATCTCTAGAGCCTGCCTGCTGCCATGCTCCCTGCCACAATGGTCATAGACCCTCCCTCTGGAACTGTAAGCAAGCCTCCAAGTAAATGCTTTCTTTTATAAGTTGCCTTGGTCATGGTGTCTCTTCACAGCAGTAGAGAAGTAACTAAGATTCTTCCTACATGGCTGCTAAGCTGAACATCACATCCATCACACCTGCCTGTACTCCCTAATGCTGCTACATAAAGCCCCTTCTGGGGATGTATGAATCAGGAAGTTAAAGGCTTGATCTTCCCAGAAAACAACTGCCCACACTCTCCCCCAATCGTAGGGACGTAGGAGCTGCCAGGGCTCCTTGAAGATCTCCTTTGCACCAGAGAGCCACATCCCTCTGTCTGCTCCCTTCAATGCCTTATTGCACGCTGGGGACATAACTCAGTTGGTAGAGAGACTGCTTAGCACTTATAAAGCTCTGGATTTGACTCCCAACACTCAGGAAGAGGAGGCAGGAGGATCAGAAATTCAAGGTAATTCTTAGCTATATAAGAAACTTGAAGCCAGCTTAGTATATATGAGACTATGGTGTTTGAGTGAGATGCCCGCCCCCCCCCCATAGGCTGTGATGTTTGAATACTTAGCCCCAGTTGTTAGTGCTGCCTGAAAAGGTATAAGAAGTGTGGCCTTGCTGGAGGAAGTATGTCACTGGGTGTGGGCCTTGAGGTTTCTAGCCATTCCCAGGAAGTTCTACATCCTGCTTGCAACTCAAGGTGCAAGCTCTTAGCTACTATTCCAACCACATGCCTGCTGTCTGCAGCCTCTGATCACTGGTCATGAACTCTAACCCAAGTGAACTCTTTCTTTTTTTTTGGTTTTTTGTTTTTTTGTTTTTTGAGACAGGGTTTTTCTGTGTACCCTGGCTGTCCTGGAACTCACTCTGTAGACCAGGTTGGCCTCGAACTCAGAAATCCGCCTAACTCTGCCTCCTGAGTGCTGGGATTAAAGGTGTGCGCCACCACGCCCGGCTGAACACTGACTGACACTGTCCCTCGCCTGTGATTTTTTTTTCACCATTTCCTAGCTGTTGCTCTCATTTTCTATTTACATCAGATCCTGCTGGTCATCCTGATGACTTTGACAGGCACAGAGTGAGCCACCCCACATTACCTCCCATCTCCACATGTCAGACTCAGTCCCCTTTCTTCCCCCCCATATGCAGGCACAGCCTCTCACCCAACCTAAGTCTCACATCATCTGTAAGACCAGTCAACAGGGAGGCTGGTGTCCGATTCCTTGGCTGCCCACCCTCTTTTCATTCTTCCCATTCTCTTTTCTAGCTGTGTCAACCCCCACCCCAGGCATGGTGCCTCTAACGGCCATTGTTCTCACCTTCCTCCTGACCTTTCCATGAGCAGCTGACCATTGTCCCCAACCACACAGAGGAGGTTTCAGAAGCCCCTCTGTCCCTTTCTGATGCTGCATTACCATGCAGTCTGTCTTCCAGCATAGACTCTTCTAAAGGATCAGCCTATGTCCCCAGAGCCCCACACCTTCCTCACCTCATTCTAAGCCCACAAAGTCACCCAAATGATAGGATAAAAATGTCTGTGGCCACTCCTGTTACTCTACCCATCTGAGTTGGCCCCTCATTCCCTTTGCATGGGGCATCCTGGCTACTTAGCCAAGAACAGCTTCTCATTGTCACTCTCCTGTTCTGCCTCACTCTCTCTTCTGCAGAACAGATGCATGCTGGCGCTGTTTATCTGCTGTTTCCAGACTCAGCTCTCTCTCCTGACTCTAGTGTAAAGCCTTGTTCTGCCAGACAACTCCACACTTGGGGCAACAGCAGCATGCAGGTGTTCAGTGCACACACACACGCTGGCTGATGGATGTGCACAGCCAGGCCACAGTGACAAATCACTTATTGTTGTTAACACATTACAAGCAATTGTAAATGTTCATTTTCTTGGACATCTTTCATGCATGCCTCCTTTCTACTCTCTTCAAAAATCGAAAGGTCAAGTAAGGGCTGCTCTCAGGCCAGGATGCCTTCTATACCTTTTTCTTAATATTTATTTTTATGAGTATGTGTGAATTTCTACACATATGTATATGTAGCACATGTGTGCCTGGTGGCCTCCGAAGTCAGAAGATGAAATCCAATCCCTTGTAGCTGGAGTTACAGATGGTTGTGGGCCAGTAGGAGATGGCAGCAGAACCTGGACCCTCTGTAAGAGCAGCCAGTGCTCTTTAATTACTGAGCTATGTAGACCAGCCTGGGCTCAAATCCAAAGATGGGCTTTAAAGTGTGTACTACCATACCCAGCCATGATACATATTTCTAAAGATACCTACTCAGCTAAAATTATAGAAAACAGAACTTGAAGGAAACTAAAAGAGCAGAACACATTGCCAAAGTGAGGGCCCAGCCTCCAGCAGCCTGCACAGAGGATGGGACCAAAGACCCTGGATCAGATCTTGACTTGGCCTGAATGCCACTTTCCTCTGAGGACACTCCTTATGTGCTCCCCTGGCACCTCCTGCCAAGCTCACGCTGCCCCTCTGAAACCAAGAAACACACCTGCTTGCCTGAGAATAGTAGAGCCAGTTGATCTATTGCAATCAAGCAAACCATGGAAGAGTGTCCTGCTTAAACATTCAGAAAGACACTTAGCATTGCTGATCTTTAGGACATGAATTAAAGCCAGAGAGAGAGAGAGAGAGAGAGAGAGAGAGAGAGAGAGAGCACTAAATACTAGTGTCCGGTAGGAATATCAGATGGCACAGTCATTTTGGAAAGCATTTAGCAGTATGAGTTGGATATTCATGCCTCCATCAAGGTGTTGACTCAGATAGCTAAAAATCTCAGATTCCCGTGCATACCCACATAGACAACAGCTTCATTCCTACCTCAAAATAAAGATTACCCAAGGGCTGGAGAGATGGCTCAGCCGTTAAGAGCACTGAATGCTCTTTAGAAGTTCAAATCCCAGCAACCACATGATGTCTCACAACCATCCATAATGAGATCTGATGTCCTCTTCTAGGGTGTCTGAAGACAGCTACTGTGTACTTACATATAATGTGTAAATATAATAAATACTTTAGGCCAGAGTAAGTGGGTCCAGAGAGAGAAGAAAAAGTGTCTGAAGACAGCTACAGTGTATTTATATATAATAAATAAATAAATCTAAAAAGACCACCCAAATGCCTTTTATTCTTTTGCTTTTGAGAGTTTCTCACTGCATAGCCCAAGCTGGTCTGAAATGAACTATCTATCTTCCTATCTCAGCCTTACAAGTGCTGGAATTATGGGCACCCCTCTGTCCAGACCATGTGACCTTTAATGGGTTCATCTCTAAGTGTGGTATTCCTTCTAAAGGCATATTTCAGAACAATTAATAACTATGGTGGGCTGAGGAGACAGCACAGTATATGCAGAGTTGGCCACACACGTATGAGGCCTGAGTTTGGATCCCCTGGACCTACATAAAGCTGGATAAGTTAGTTATGCATGTAATTCCAGTGTTGATGATATGGGAGGAGGAGACAGGAGAATCCCTGAAGCTTAATTGAAGTGGCAGTTACATGATCCTGTATATTTGTAAAGTTCTCAGAACTACACACCCAAAGAAGATAAAATCTGATGTAGGCATATTAAGCCCAGCTACGTAAATTACAAAGCGTGTTTCTGTGATACAGGAGCAACCGTTAGCAATAAAGCAGAGGAACAAATTGCCTTAGGACTACAAGCATCAGGACCCACAGCAGCTACACCCTACCTCTGAAGAACCAGAATCAGCAAGTGCTATAGAGTGAGGCTGGCAGCCTGGCCTCAAGTCCAGGAGTCATGTGATCCACCTTAAGTGGCATTCACAGAACCACATGCCAAATCCACAGCCACCTGGGACCTTTCTTTGGTAGAATCAAATGACTGACATCCTGACAAGGTGGGTCACATTCTGGTCACCCCATCCAAGTGCCTCCTCCAGGACTTTACTGGTATAGCTGCAAAACAGAAGCAGAAACCCTGCAACACGGGAGTTAGAGTGGGGATATAATCTTCCTTTCTCAAAGTCAAAATCGCATTTGAAAAAGAAGATCCCAGCAGATGAGAAGTGCTGGAGAGTCTCAAACAGGGATGCAGGACCAAGACAGACAGACAGACAGACAGACAGACAGACAGACAGCAGCTTCTTTGCTCTAAAGCAGTAAGTCTGCCGCAGGTCCAGCTCATTTCCCTACAGACCTGGGTCTTTCTCAGGATGCCTCTGTTCCTCGGTAACACCCCCAGGACTTGCGTCCCCAGCAGAGCAGAGTTTCTCTGCATAGGCTGCAGCTCTTCATCCCCCATGCCATCGACTTAATTGAGCTTTGCTTGCTGCATGCCCTAGCTGCAGAAGCTATGGATTTTGTCTCATTATAAATCAACTTAATAGATTTATCCTCTGATGACATTCTCGAGTTGTTTTCTCATTGTGTTTAAAATTGGTAATGCTGAACATCACAGTTCAATGTCGAAAGCTCATGTTGATAAAACAGAAAATGAGAGAAGACAGTAGACATTTAAAATGTTTAGAAAATAGACAAGCTTGAAGAACTACTCTAAGCATTTGTTCCTTAGCTCGACCCCAAAGGCCTGTCAATTGGCATCTTCAGAAGATGGCAGTTTACCCTGGGGCGTCCAGTGATGCCCTCTGTTCTGATGTCCTATGAACTGCACTATAGGTGATGGGATCTATTCAGCCCCAACAACCCATTGTCCACTGTAAGTCACTTCTCACCCCACACAAAATATCGCTTTGAAACAAGTCCTAGACATTATGCCATTTCATCCATAAATATAGTAGACATGTCAGGTAGAGTTTCAGTTCCTTAATATTCTCAATCCTGATATGTCCACAGCCTGGAACAGAGTGTAATGAATCCAGTCTTCAGATCAGACAGTCTCACCGTGAGAGACTTTAGCCAACTAAAGCTGTATAGTAGAATTCCAAAGCCTTTGTCCAGCCTTAAGAACCTGGCTAATGTTTTAGATATCCAGATTTTAAAATATTTTTTAAGACAGTGTATGTATAGCCTTGGCTGGCCTGGAACTATGTAGACCAGGCTGTCCTTTGAAATAAAAAATGATCTGTCTACATCTACTTTCCAAATGCTGGGATTAAAGGTATGCACTCACAAAGTAGTCATACCCAGCTAAAGTTATTTTCTTTTGTTGGCATACAACATATTACATTTCATTATTAGGAAATTTCCAAACAAGTCTTTTGTCTCTGCTCTTTTCTTTTCTGTGTGCCCTGTCACCCCAGTAGCCTCCTTTTCATTTTCATGTCACATGTGACCTTTTGCTCCTCGCCCATCCATTCTTCCTCAACACCTCAAGCTTCCCTCTCCCATTCTCCTGTCCAATGTCATAGTCTACACACTCTCACATGCACACAAATGTTAAAGGTAGGATCTGCATATGAGAGAAAGCAGGTGATTCTTGTCTGAGTCTGTGACATCTCCATTAATAGAACACTGTCACAGCCATTCATTTTCTTGAAAGTTTCATGATGCCATTTTCCTTAGAGCTGGGTCTATGTACCACATTTTCAGTATCCATTTATCAACGGCTAGACATGTAGGCTGCTTCCATTTCCTAGCTACTTCAAATAAAGTGGAATTGACCTTGGATGAGCAAGTGTCCTGTGCTAGGATACAGAGTCCCTCGAGTTTATACCTCAGGTGGGTATAGCTGGGTCTTATGGCACTTCTATTTTTCAGTTTTTGCGGTTTTTCTAATAGCTACTCTAGTTAGCACTCCCAACCAGCAGTGAGTACAGGTTCCTCCTTCCATACATTCTAGCCAGGTTTATTGACATTAAAAAATAAAATAAAATAAATAAATAAAAACACTTTAGATGTCTCTGACTAGAGTGTTATAAAATTGCAAAGCAGTTTTAATATGCTGTCCTACTTGGGCTTATTATTGTGATAAAACACCATGACCAAAAGCAAGTTGGGGAAGATAGGGTTACACTTCCATTTTGTTGCCATCACTGAATGAAGTCAGGGCAGGAACCCAAGCAGAGCAGGAACCTGGAGGCAGGAGCTGATGCAGAGGCTATGGAAGAGGGCTGCTTACTGGCTTGCTCACATTGGATTTATAGACTCCAGGACTACCAACCCAATGGTCTGGGCCCTTCCCCATCAGTAACTAGTTAAGAAAATACCCTAAGGACTTGTTTGTAGCATTATGGATCTGAGGAGAGACACAGATTAAAAACTTCACTCTGGACATTCATGGCAAAGAGCCACTATGTAACTGTGTAAAGAGGGAAATTCAAAAGTAGAAGTATATGTGGATTGTTTTAAGATACTAACAGCAGACTTAAAAACACATCTAACAGTTTCCTTAAGAACCTGGGGTGAGCAGGGACAGCTGGTCCATATTACAACACCATCACTCCTGTCTCACTTGTGTATGCATGATGTGTCAGGTATAGTAAGGTATGCCTGTAATCCCAGCCCTCAGGAGGTAAAAGGATTGGGAGTTTGAGGCCAGCCTGACCTACAGAGGGAGAGTCAATCTCTAAATGCATACCAAAATAAAACAGAGAGGACAGGTGAAAAAGGAAGAAAATTTCTAGTTTTAAAGTAACAGAAAGTAAACCTGGCATGGAAGGGTTAAGACGCTGCTGTGTGGAGTAACTATGGCAACAGCTGCAGCTGATTTAGCACATGTGAGGGTGTTGGAAAGAGCAAAGAGAAAGAAGAGAAATGTGTTGCCAGGAGAGAAGATTCTAAATAAAGGGTTGCTAAGATCACTAACATAGGTGTTCCATCATCAGACACAGTGAGGACGAAAGCCCAGCCACATGCAGGGTCCTGGAGCCTTTCCCTGTAATGTCCTTGTCCTTTTTTTTTTTTTTTTTTTTTTTTTGACACAGTTTCACTGTGTAGCTCTTACTCGTCTGGAACTTACTATGTAGACCAGGTTGTCCTTGAACTCACGGAGAGCTACTTGCATTTGCCTTCTGAGTTCTGGGATTAAAGGCATGTGCTACAATCCCCAGCTTCAGATATTTAAAATGTTTTTAATTTTTTTAAATAATCATACAAGATAATAGACACCATGTGATATTGTTGAGCCAAGTGCTTTTGTGGGTCTCCTTCCCCACCTCTTCTACCCCCTGCTACTGTGCCCTGCATACACACACACACACACATACACACATTCTTCCTCTTTCATGGTCCATGTGTCCCACTGCCCTGCCCATCCTTCCTCACCGCTCTTGATCTCTTCTCTGGGTTTTTAGACGTTACTTACATTCAGAATTGTTTCCATATATACATGTGGGCATTAAAGGCTGGGAGCCACAGATGAGGGAAAACACGTTTGCCTTCCTGAGTTTGGGCCATCTTGTTTATTTTATACTTTTCAGATCCATCCATTCTCCTGCACCTTCATTTCGCTTCACTGCTGAGTAACGCACCACTCCATGTATGTATGCCCCACTCTCCACGCCTCTGTTAATGGACATCTGATCTGCTCCCATTTCCTGGCCTCTGTGAGCAGAGCAGCAAGAGCAGGGACATGCAAACCTCTCTGTGGTAGGATACGGAGTCCTCTGCTTATACGCCCAGATCCCTATAGATTTTTCAAATGAAAATCCAGTTCTTTTGGGGGCCCCATGCTGAATAAAGAGTGCTGAAAATTACACTCATAAAATAGCAAGTGGAAAAACACGCCCACGGTTAAATAAAATTATCTTCATGAAGTCTCCATACACCTCAATGCTTAAGAATTCTGTTCTTCAAGAGAAACAATTTATTGGTGACATTCAAGTGGATTTTATCCCTTCAATAAAAAGATTCACAACTGAGCATAGGCATTTAACACCCCTTTGTGAGCACCACAGAAAATTGCCAAAGGGATGTAAAAATAGGAACAAATTCCCATCCCTTCGGGTTACCAGGAAGCATGGCAGGAACTGTGGGGGACTGACATCTTTGCAGCAGGGTTCCTCCCATCCAGGAACACCACATTCTATTTCTTAAGTCAATATTGGTAGCTCACATTTTTTGTGTGTGTGTGAAAATTGTCCATTTTGTCAAGAGCTGGAACACGGGGGATTAGATAACTTGCCTGCTATTTTAAATCTTTCCCCTATTGTTCCATATGCTGCCTCCAGCATTCTGAATTTGCACCTCTTTGTCTTAATTAGCCTTGCCAGAAGTTTATTTTACTGACTTTATAAGAGAACTTGCTAGACACAAAGTGAGGGAGGGGCTGTTAGGGAGAGGGCAGAAGTCGGGAAAGGTGGGGGTGTGGAGGTGGAGGTGGAGGAAGGTAGCCAGGTACACACCCTGGACATCGGAATGAAGACAGTGCATTTCTGTTTCAGAAGATCAGTTGTGGACCTAGGGAGGCTGAGCTGGAGTTGGGGGTGAGACTGGGAGGAAAATATCCCAAGTGTCCCATGCACCAGCTAAGAGCAGCATGAGCCAACAAGACCCAAGAGACCTCAGCCAGCATGCTGAGAGTGATGGAGGCGATCTCGTTGGCATAGAAACTAGAGTCTAGCTAGGTTTCTTGGGAGCTAGACGTAGAGTCACTTTTGGGAGCTGGGTCTTCCCTGTGGACCAGCAACCATGGGAGAGGAAGGAACCCTCCCTATGATCTCTCTGTCCAGGCTGCAACGTGTCCCTTCTTCTCACTTGAACTGTTTCCTCTTCATGCAAGGCCCAAGATGACTGGTCTCTATGAGCACAAGAGATGGGGTGCAGGGTGTCACACAGTCCTCAGAGCTACCATTGAGAAAAGCCACAGGGATTTGCTACCTAGCGTGGTAAGATTTTCTAGCCATTTCCAGGCTGGGCCCCAGGTTAAGACCATCCCGGTTATTACTTGAGATTTGCTTTGGGGCAGGCACGTTCTAAATGTGGTGGGAAGCATGAAGCTTATAGGACAAAGGCCCCTGTCAGACCCGGCATGTCAGCCACATTTACTCCTGCACCAAGCAGCATTTGTTAATGAATACTGCTCTTTTCGGCTTCCCCAGCTGAAGTGATCATCACTGACCTTGCTCACAGCTGCTAGGTTACAATGCAGCACGTTGTAACTCTGATTATCAAAACCTGGGTCCACCACTCCACTCAAAAGAGCTTGAAGAGTTTTATTGGCTTCTCCCCTCCCCCTTGTCCATGCCACACAGAGCACTGAGCCTGTAAATTGCTATAATACTCATCTAGACTCATCCCCTGTCCCATGTAAGCAGGAGAACTTGTGTTGAAACCCCAGAACCCATATGAAAGCTGGGTGTAGTGGAACATGTTTGTAATCCCTGCACACAGGAGCCAGAGACAGGAGGATGATACCTAAGGCTCACTGGCCAGTTAGCGTAGCCTACTTGGTGAGCACCAGGCCAGTAACACATCCTGTCTCAAAAGACGAGATGAGAAGCTGATGCAAAACAGCATCTCAGGTTGACTCCTGGCCTTGGTATGACTGAACACACACATGTACCATCCACAAAACCATGGAACCGGAGAAACATCTCAGGATGAGAGCACTTGCCTAGCATGCCCAAGGACCAGAGACTGATAACCTCATGCCACAATATAGAAAGGAGCCATCCTAGTGATGTCATAGGTACTCCAGTTCAGGAAGATAAAATGGTGCAACCTCGAAAGCTTAATGCCTGCTTGGACTAAAGATCCAAGTGTAAGAAGAAATCAAGTAAGTATTCCTATAAATACAGGGGGTGGTTACCTCTGGGCAGGAGGAGGAAACGGGGTCTCATTGCCCTTTGTTGCTGATGGTCTGCACAGTGGTCACTTAGGCATTCGTTTTAGGACTCCATTATGTTGTACCTTAGTCCATGTATTTTCCTGTGTTTTCTATTTTCTAAAGTTTATTTTTATTTTATTATTTTGTGTATGAGTGTGTCTGTGCATGTATGAATCATGTTCTCGGAGGCCAGCAGAGGGCGTCAGATTCCCTGAGAATGGGAATCACCTTATGTAGGTGCTGCTGGGAACTGAACCCCGATCTTCTGCAAGAGCAGTATCAACTCTCAACTTCTAAGCCAGCTCTCCAGCTCCCACGTATTCTGATTTTTAAAATCTTTTATAGAATAAATAAATAATCATCATTGAAGAACTAGGCTATAGCAGTGGTAGAATGTCTAGTGTGTGCAATGCAAAAATAATCAGCCAATTAGTCACTGCATGGGGAAAAGAGCTAACAATTTCCTGGGCTTTTAACAGTGGCTTGTTTTTCCTTTTACATGTGAGTATGTGGTGCATGTGTTTTCAAGTGTGTGGACACACATCTGTGTGCAGGTATGTGTGTGCACAAGGCTAATTTGGGAATCTTTTTCCATGGCTCTCCACCTTGTTAACTGAGGCCTGGTCTTCCAGCTGAAACCAGAGTTCTCTGATGCATATAGCCTAACTGGCCAGCTTGTGCTCTCAATCCCTTTCCCAGGTCTGGATTTGCAGGTGGGTCAAACCCACCTGGCATTTCTGTGGGTTCTCAGGATCTGAACTCCAACTCTTGTGTTTATGTGGGAAGTGCTTTTTCCATCAACCTACCTCCCCACCCTGAGTTGTTTCTCTCTTTCTTAATGCAGACAGCAAATATATATCTTCCATAACTTGTAAGTTTCTAGAATCTGAGGAGATAAAGAGTAATATGTAGAGTGTTAAGATGAAAAGAGTTTGATGAGGAATTAATTACAAAGTGTGTGAAAGGAATATTAATTCTTATACAAGCAAGAACCAAAAAGACATGGCATTCTCTGGGGGAAAAAAATCCAAAAGAAAGCAAGCAGAAAAACCTGTATAACTCAGAATTTAACCACTGTGAACAGTTAGGAGCCCAATCCAAATAGAAGCACAGGCATTAAAAAATCAAACAGATTGGGGGGGGGTGACTGGGAGGGGAAAAGTGAGCAGGATACAAAGTGAATAAGTAAAAATTAAATTAATTTAATTTTAAAAATCAAACAGGTATGAACTAACTTAAAGGCAAGAAATGCCTTCAGTGAGAGGTTAAGTGAGTGTGAGGGCAGCAGGAAAGAAATTAAAGTAGGAAGACTTCCATTATCAGTTAAAGAACAGACACAAAGATATATCATTTTGTATAATTTTATTCTGTATATATGTATATATATATATATATAAATTTCAAATAAGACTAGTGTTATTAGCAAAATAGCCACAGAGATACAACCTCTTTGAGTCCAAGAACAAGAAGACCTTAGGCTTCATTTAGAGAAAAATTAGTGAGGAAATGAGTCTACAATTTTTTAATGTAAAGCAAAAGTTTAGAACAACAAATCTGCCATGTACAATAAATATTAATGTTTATTAATATTGGCTAGAAAAAAATCCAATTGTGTTGTTTGAAATAAACAAAAGCAAAGGTATAGCTCAGTGCAAGTGTATGTACTGAGCATGGGTGAGGCCAGGGTTCACTGCTAAGCATAGAGCATGGGGGAGACCCAGGGTTCATTGCTGAACATGGAACAATTGTATGTACTGAGCATGGATGAGGCCAGGGTTCATTGCTAAGCATGGACAAAAATCAAAATGACCTGGAGAGTCAGGTGTGGGTGGCTCACCCCTGTCATCTTAGCATTCAGAAGGCTAAGATGGAAAGTGTGCTAGCTCAAAGCCAGCCTGGGCTAACAAAACTAAAAACAACCCCCAAAAAATGACATGGGAGAAGAAGGTTCTAAAATTTAAAATAACAAGCACCATACTGGGGAAATAATTATTTAAGGCAGGGTCTTTGTTTCATTATCACACAGTGAAATTGAAGACAAAGCAAAGCATACAATAGAACAAGGACATTCAGGATAAAGATTCTGTCTATACTGAAGACATGAAAATCGCAAGTTTTGTGTCAAGATTATGTTCCCTGGAGTTGTCCCAGACTTAGTCCTGAGAGCCTCCTTCCAGGAAACCCCAGCTGGGTGGCCAGTGCCCAACATAGTACCCCTGGCTTTGTATCCAGTGCCCTACACAGCACAGTACCAGCCCTGTTTGTTGGTACCACTGTGTGTGTTGTCCAAGATGACCCATTATCCCACTGCTCTGCATCCAGATTCAACCAACCTCACACTGAAATATTTTGTATAGAGGAACTGGTGCTGGAGAGATAGCACTTGACAGTCTTGTGGAGGACCCAGGTTTGGTTTCTAGCATCCACATTAGGCAGCTCACACCAGCCTTAACTCCAGCTCCAGGAAATCTGTTGGGAGCCAACTCTTAGAAGAAAACGGCTATCATCTCTGCAGCCATCTTGGGCTATTTACTTACAGGTGGTACTTTTCCACCCTGATAAGAGACTTGTTTTCCTAGCATATTTTTGCAAGAAGCCCACCACAGATGAACACACTCTGATAACATCTTGTTTTTCTCCTATAAATCTTGGACTTATGGTTAAGTGTTTCCAGCTGCACTTCACAGCAAATGCATATATACCCATAGTTGCCCTTCAATAAACGAGACTTGATCAGACTGTCTTGTCTCCATTCTTCACATCTTTTGCCCCTCACTCCTCCCTCCCTCCCTCTCTCTCTCTCTCTCTCTCTCTCTCTCTTGCAGACTCCGTTGACTGACCCGAGGACCAGGTCAGAAATCCAATATCCTCTTCTTGTCTCCCAGGGCACTTGTACATATGTGGTATATATAAACTCATGCAGGCACACACAAATAAATGACTATATTTTAAAAATTGTGCCTCTACCATGTGACCTAGATATCTTGCTCTAAGTACAGATCCAAAGAAAATAGCAGTGGTGTATCCTTCATTTACTAAGACACTTCACACTTATATCTACCACTTATCACAATGGCCAACATATGGCGCTAACCTAGATGCCCAACCACAGATAACTGGCTAAAAAACTGCTGTGCACACACACTCTGGGGTATTATTCAGCTGTGAAAAATAGACAACCTGTCTGCTGCTGCTAAATGTACAGAACAAAATGCATTATGTTGAATAAAATAAGTCAGACTTGGAGAAGCCCTGAGTGTTCTCTCTCATGGGTCTCACATGGATGTCTCCATTCTTTCCTTCTGCTTTTGTCTTGTTATTTTGAGACGGTGCCTCATGTAGCCTAAAATGGCCTCAGTCTCAGACTCACTATATAGCTGAGGGTGGCCTTGAACTACTGACCCTTCTGCCTTTATCTGCCCAGTGTTGAGATAACAGGCATGTACCACTCCACACCTTATGATCAAACATAAGGTTCCATACATGTTAGGCAAGCACTCTGTCAACTAAGCTGCTTCCCCAGGCCTGGGTGCCTCTTCAAAAAGACAATTAGAATGCACAGTAGTGACTTTCAGAGGCTGGAATGTGTGGACTGGAGAGGGTTAGAAGGAGGTTAGGAACAGGTACTTCAAGCACAATTGATAAAAGGAGGAAGTTCTGGTTTCCATGGCACCACAAGGGATGACTGACAGCTTGCAATTACCTATTCCAAGTTTCACAAGTAGCTGAAAGACAGGGCTAGAGGGCAGCAAATGTGAAGTCATGAGAGAGTGGAAGCAGTAATTACCTTTATTTCACCAGAATACACAGTAGACGCATATAGGCATCTCATAGTGACCCCGCAAAGATGCATACTAGTGTATGGTCAAAAATCAAAGGACATCTCAGGAGGCAAACACAGCAACTATCTTGACTCACTAATGATTCACTCCATTAAACAGAGCAACTCACGGCAACATGACCCGTAACTTAATATAACTAAAATAATGACTTTAAAGACAGATAGGTAAGAATAAAGTTGTCAATAAACTAGTTTTAATTGATACCACTGAGCTTTGTGTGTTGTTTCCAGTGCACTCAATGACATCTGCATGCCATTCCCAAGTGGTTCACCTGAGAATCAAGACCAGGGTAACTGGCCTTGTCATTCCACGGGTACCATTTGAGTGTGAGGGGCTTGGGTGTGGTGGTTGAAGACAGAAGTCATTTTTGATGCTACAGCCTTAAAATTCTTTCAGGCTAATTCTTCAGTAGACAGGTTCAGTAGACCAACATTGTACTCTCTTTTAGAGATTCAGAATTATACCTCAACAATCCTGGCTATGCCCTGAGACATAGTTCAGAGGCTTCAATAGGACAGAAACTCATCTTGAAGGGAAACAATACTTCTCACGGACTTGAGGGATGGCCCAGTTGAACTTTGGCACTTTCAGTAAAATGTAACTTGAGTATACATATATTCTCATAAGTCTTAAGTTGCTAAAATGCCAACAGGGCTTTTGAAGCAGCGCAATGGGTAAGGGCACTCACCAAGCAACAAGTGCGATGGTCTGAAGCCCATCCTTGGGCCCACGTGTTAGTAAAAAGGGAACTGACTCCCACTAGCTGCTCTCTGACCTAGACATGTGCACTATGGCACCTATGACACTAACACATGCATCACATGGGCACACTACATATATGCAACAAAAATGTTAATGCCAAAACAAGCCAGGTGTGATGGTCCATGCCTGTAGTTCCCTGCATTTCGGAAGCAGTGCAGGGGAACTGTGTCTCAACAAAAGAAAACAAACAATACAACAGTCCATTTTAAGTAATCTCACACACCATCGGATAGGATTTAGAGTACTAGCACCTTGGTGAGAACTAAAGCACTGTTCTTCTGGTTTTAACAAAGGAAAGGTGGATATGGTGGCTCAATCCTGTAATCCCAGACTGAAGGACAGGTTGAGGTTAACTTGGGCCACACAGCGACTCTAGGCATTAATGCTGCAAAAGGTCTCAAAAAAGCAAAACAATGGAAAACTGATGCCTCCGGTCATTTCTGTGCTCACTGTCATTTTCTGCACTTGACTGTGGCAACAGCAGCTCAGGCATGGCCTCTCAGCACGCCTGCAAAACAATGCTAATAGCCCCAGAACACACAGCCACTTGAAGATAATCAGATATAATTTAAAATTCTGCTACCAAGCCACCCCTGGAGTGCCTACATAAACTGGCTGCCAGTTCATTTTACAGTAACAAAAATAGTCACTGCTAACGTATAAAGAATGTCAATCTGTGTCCCAAGACTGCCATGTGTAAATCTCATCCATTCTTAGGAAAGCTACATCAGACACTTCCTCTCTAGTTGTTATCAGAGGGTTTTGGAGAACAAAGAGGCAAATTAACTGGCCTAAATTCTTACGATAGTAAGTTCTACCATCAAGTAGTTGGGCTCTACTTCCACCACCACACCCACTTACTTGCCTGAGTAGAAGGCAGTTAACAGAAGTCAGTCCATCTGCACTAATTGAAATCTAGTCCAGTTATTTGAAAATCAACAGGTACAACTTCTACATCACACTCTTACTGCAGCAGCTGCTACTAACAAGCGCTTCCAAGCTGGTCCATGGGGAGGTGCACTTGGCATAACGCTCTCATTCCTTACGATTGGCAGTAGTCATCAGGAGCTGATCCTCTGAGCCTGGCCAACCTATGCCTTGTACAGAGAAGCCTCTTTCTCCCCTGTGCATTCTACTCAAGGTCCTCTCCCTTCACCCATGCTCTGACTCATCAGACCTGTGCCCTGCTCTGACAAAACCAAAGCCCAGCCCCAAAACAACCTGGAACACATTCCTTATTAATCATTAGCTAAAATCATCACTAGGATAGTGATTCATTTTAGATACTACACAGATCCCTGGACATGTGAATAACCTCAGAATACCAGGGGCAGGGGAGATCATGAGGTCAGATCCAGCCTACCAAGCTCACCCTGTGCCTGACAAGGAGAGAATGGAAAGCTTCGTCCCACGTGTCTGAGAATGGGGTCTTCCTGTCCCGGAGTACAGAGCCACCCTTGCTCCCCTGCTTCTCTATGGAAGTTGTCCTGTTTTATATTCTGGATGAATGGTGAGTTCTATTTTCTAGGACAATGCTTATCACAACTTGTAATGCTGCATTTGAGAGATTCCTCTGTGTCTATGGCTTCTTGCTTTTGTCCTGAAATGCTAACAGGGTGGAGTCCTTGGCTGTCTATGTCACACCTCTTTGTTTCCAAAGTTCTTATCAAACCAGGCATCTAGTAGCTTGAATATTCACTAAGTAAACAATGAGTAAATATGTTTTTTAAAAAAAAAAACACAGACATGTGGGCTGGTTGGCTACCTTCCCCAGGTTTCTGGAAGGTTCCTCAGCTGCCTTTAATTCTATCCTGCTTCCTTTCTCTACACTAGATTACCTTGTTACATTTTATGAATCCTTGTAAACTGACTCAAATCCCTTGTGAAACAAGGTAGGAGTTAAATAAATATACTTTTCCATGTCACATATATGTTTAAAACCTTAACACAAATCCTCTGCCAGCACGCGCGCACACACACACACACACACACACACACACACACATTTGACCATCTGTGCACTTTTAAAAGAGCTGCAGTTTATCTGAGCCTTGTGGTGCAAGCCTGACATCCCCATCAATCAGAAAACTGAGGCAGGAGGATGGTGAGTTTGAGGCCAGCCTAGGATACAGACATGTTGAGAACTTATCCAAGAAAAAAAAAATTTTAAGAAGTGGAGTTTTGCTGTCTCCAACAATATAGTAATGTTTGAAGTGGGTTCTACCCCAGGCCCAGAACCTGTGAACTAGCAGCTCCCATACATGGTTTGGTAATGCATTGGGGATAAGCTCACTTCTAATGAGACTGGGTGACTGGATGGACAAAAAGAGAACATGGGCTGGCAACAAAACTGTTGTAGATTTTGGATCAAAAAATGATTAGCCTGTGGGTTTTCAAAAAGTACTGTTCTCCTTTCACAGTGAAGAGTTTGTCACTCCTTATACCTTAGGTAGGGAGGACAGAGGGTGCTAGGCAAGGTCCTGGTTCACAGGGACTAAGAACATCTGTCCACTTTACATAACAAAGGACAAAAGGCAGGCATACTGTGGGGGCAGCTCAGTGGTACAGCACCTGCGTAGTGTGTTCAAGGGTCCCATCTCCAGCACCGCAAAGTAATGACCTACCCTCTACCACCAGCTACAAGACATGTTATCCTCATGCTAGCAGGAAGGGGCGTCTCAAGTCTAACATTTTGGTTGTTTTCTGCCTCCATACTCATTTCAAGCACCTTTATTCCAAGTGTTGGGCCAGGTATTCTTTTCATGAGTGAAACACAACTTTCAAACCTTGCTCATGCAATGACGGTTCAAAGCACACGTTAAACACATGACAGGCTCAGCCAGCCACAATGCAGTGAAAACCACTCTCTTCCTGTCCTCTGCTCTAGGAAGGATGGAGAACTAGCCCATTCTTACCCATTAGTCAGAAATCTCAACACAGAAACCTGAGATTTTATTTCTATTATTTATAAGCTTATTTGAAACACTTAGTTCTTCCTAACGAACTGCCAGAGGAGGAGTGGGCATGAAGAGAGGTGGCAATGTGTGTCATAAAGACAATTTTTTAAGGAATTTGACAGGGTGTGGGTGAGGCTTGCTTTCTGTGTGTTTATCTATTCACTTCTGGCAGAGGATGGAGGTGAAGGGTAGAAAGGGAAGGAGCCTGAAGAGCCAGACAATAGGCCGGTTGCAGGCCTGACTGGCATCCTAAACCAGCCTGCCCTGCCCTGCCCTGCCCTGCCATCCTCTCCCTTCCCCCAACACCTGGCAGGCTATGGTTGTGATTTCAAAACAAGTAACTGCTGGACCCCTGCCTTCTGGACCCCGGACCCAGAATGGCCTTCTCTGCTCCTTCCTGGGGTGCAGAAGGGGAGGGAGGAGACATAAGAGAAATAAAAGGTGGGCGCTAAAGAAGAACTCGTTGGTAGCACCTCCTCAGGGACAGCGGCCTCCCCTTCTCCATCTCCAAAGCTTTGGGATAACATAAAAACCCAAGCCCTGGGTGCCCAGGTATCAATCTCCCATCCTGCGCATCTGCCCTGCCAGCCCCATTGCATTCTGCCAGGCAGGCGCATCCTATGAATCTGGACCCCAGTGTGCCTAGCTGGGCAGGCGCACATCCCGCGTGGATCCCGCAGGGCGGTGGCCCGGCCGGCTCTCTGAGAAGGCTACATCTTTTAGGTGTAGCAGGCATCATGGACCCTGAATGCCCAAGTCCGCGCGCAGGCCCATCTCCAGAGCTCAGTGTGACAGTGCCGCAGAGCCGCAGGTGTACCCAGGCGTCCGCTCCTGCGCGGGCGCAGCCACTCCCAGGCTGAAGCTGAGCTCACCGTCATTCTGTGGCTCCAGCACCCCGGGGATCCGCCTGCCGTGGCGCCCACCCTGTTCCTTCTTTGGTGCCTTACCTCGTACTCTGCGGTCTCGCATCCATCCCCAAATTCACCCAGCAAGGCTGGGCAGCGCTCCTCGACTCTGGGATCCGCTTCCTGGACTCACAACTATTCCGCTGCGTGGCGCTTCCCGCGCATCCCGCAGCTCGGGACAAAGGCCCTAGATCCGCGTCCTCGAGGCGGGCGCTGCCGTCAGAGTCAAGTCCAGAGCCCGCGGGAGGCTGGAAGAAGTGTGAGCTCCCAGCAGTGCGTGATGACAAAGGGCCGGGCGAGTGCGCAGCGCCCCCTCCAGAGCCCGGCTTGCTGCAGCGTCCCCGCCCGCGCCCTGCAGCAGCCTGGGCCAAAGGCACGACCTGCCCCTCAGGAGAAGCCCCAGTAAGACACGTTCTGCTCTGAGTTTACACTCGGGATGTATTTTATTATGTATTTTATTTTGATTTAGGGTCTCAGGACATCTTGCCTTTGAGAGGTAACTTTCAGTGCTGCTAGCTAGTGACAACTGGATGACTAAACTCCAAACCAGATAGATTGATCCTGATTCTAATTCTGACCCCATCTTTAACTAGGGTGGAGGCTCACTGCTGTTACCTAGACAGCCTCTGCTTCCTCTGGCCCCTTATACTTCTCTACCCTACCCCGAACTCCCCTGGAGAGACCCCAGTGGCCAAGTAGGGGATCAGGATCAATCCTCAGATCCATGACTATCCAGCCTTGTGACCTTGAAGAGCCCACCTAACTCTGAGAGCCCGTTCTCTCCTGGAAAATGACCTGATCTAATGTATTTGTCACCTGAGCCCTTTTTTTTTTTTTTTTTTATGAGACAGGGTTTCTCTGTGTAGCCCTGGCTGTTCTGGAACTCACTTTGTAGACAAGGCTGGTCTCGAACTCAGAAATCCTCCAGCCTCTGCCTCCCGAGTGCTGGGATTAAAGGCATGTGCCACCTGGGCCTTTTCTAATGGTTGGGACTGGATTCTTCAAAGCCCTTGGAAAGCAGGATGTTGCAGGTAGTCGGGGCCTTACACCTCCATCCTGCTTCCTCCAACTCCATGTTAGTCACTCCCAAAGCTCTGAGAAATACGCCTGTCACAATGTCCCACCTCCAGAAAAAGCTCTGGCCACTGAAGAAGAGCCCTGCTCTTCTGACATTCCCAATAGCAACCCTTTGATTCCAACACAGACAGTACCCAAATCTCTGAAAATGGTCCAGGAATGGACATGTGTGTACACATTGGTGGGGGCATGTGTGCATGTGCACATGAGTACATTCATGTACAGAGGCCAGGAGTTGTCCTCAGGTGTTCCTATCACAGTCCACCTTATTTTACAGCATCTTTCATTGAATATAGAAATTGCCGTCTTGGCTAGGCTGACTGGCCAACCAGTAGAACAGACATGGAAACGTGTGCTTGGCTTTCACATCCCGCTGGGGATCAGGTCTCAGGTTCTCATGCTTGCCCGGCAAGCATCTCACCTATCCACTGTCCTAGTGAGCTTTGACACGATCTAAAGCAACGGTTCTCAAGCATCCTAATGCTACATGACCCTTTAATACAGTTCATGTTGTGGTGACCCCCAACCATGAAATCATTTTGTAACTGTAATGTTGCTATTGTTATGAGTTATAATGTAAATATCTGATATGCAAGCCCCGGGGGGAGGGGGGCTACAACCCACAAGTTGAGAACCACTAGTCTAGAGTCATCTAGATTCGAAGAATTGCTCAGATTAGATTGGCCTGTTGGCATGTCTGTGGGGTGATTGTATTGATTGTTAATCGGTATGGGAAGGCCCAGCCTACTGTAGCCAGCACAGTTCCCTAGACAGGTGACCCTGACCTACAGAAGAAAGCCAGCTATTAAGTATGAGCCTGACTGAACCATTCAGCAACCTTTCTCCATGGTTTCTCCTGCAAGTTCCTGCTTGAGTTCTCTCACAGATTGTGATCTGGAAGTGTAAGTTAAATAAACCCTTTCCTCCTTCCTAGGTTGCTTTTGGTCATGGTGCTTGTCATAGCACTACAGTGAAACAGAACATTCACCGAACTATATCCTTCAAATAGTTTAAACAAGTAATCTGATAATTCCTTTGCATACAGGCTTGTGAGAATGGCCATTCTAGGGCTCGTCCAGTGGTAGAATGTGGGGAGCCAGCGTAACCACTGAGCTAAGATGGCGCCCAGGCTTAGTGCCAAGGCTCATAACCCCATCCTGTTTACTAAAACTCCTGAAAATGGCAAACTGAGTCATCCGCCTACCGCATGATCTGAAACGTCATATACCCTTACCATAGTGTTAGCCAAACTCGTGCTAGGGGCGTGCTGATGCTGATTGGAGA
Source organism: Mus minutoides (assembly GCA_902729485.2). Lineage (NCBI taxonomy): Eukaryota > Metazoa > Chordata > Mammalia > Rodentia > Muridae > Mus > Mus minutoides. The sequence continues at coordinate 11,834 of CACVCL010033986.1, read as the reverse complement.
GCAATGAGTGGAGTAAGATGATGTAAGAGGGTCTGGATATATATTGAACTGCCTTGAGGGTGATGGGGGATAAAGGAGTTCACTGCGGGAGATTGCTGAGGGAGAGGCTGTTACTGCCTTGAATAAAGGAAGTGGAGATTGCTGCGAGAGATCTGTTGGAGAACCTACCTTGGTGTGAGTGTCGTTATTCCCATTCTCTGCTGGTCAGAGATTGGGGTCGCGGCAGTAGCGTGCTTGCTTGATATACATAAGGTTCAAATACTCAGTAGTAGAGAGGTGGGATAGGCGGAGACTATTAACATGAATAGTCTCTCAACAAAAGCCGCTACTGCTGTGCTGTGGAAAGATCCCCCACAACAAGCCCAGAACAGCCCACAGGATGCCGCTCAGTTCTCCCCAAAACCCACATCATGATCCCACACCACCTCCACCTCCACAGCTTCTCACACATTTCTGTGTCTTCCTCAGATGTAGTCTTACTCTGTGCTGAAATCTGACAACAGAACAAGTCACAAGGGTGAACTCTTGCCTCTCTAGTACCTACGTCTAAAGTTCTACCACCAAGGAAGTATGAAGCCATATTCCCTGTCAGAACTCCAGGGAATCTGGGAGCCCCCTTTTAGAATTCCATGAAGTGGAAGGTAAGGCAGGCTCCTTTCCTACCAGGCTGCCTTCCTAAACAGAATCTCAACAGGCAATCAAGGACCATTTCCTAAAGCCTCTTAAGCCAACTCTACTACATTGAAATATCTCCCCCCTTTAGGGCACTGGTTTCCCCCAAACTAACAGCAGACCCTCCTCAGACCCCAGCACGACCCAAAGGCTTCATGCAACATTTTCCTTACCCAGAGGTGGGCAGGATTATCATCTCCTCTTCACTGGAGAAACTGAGACAGAGTAGATAGGTAATTTATCCAAGACCACACAGCTAGTACATGGCAGAGCCAGGGTTCTAAGCTAAGCACCCTGGCCTCCGAGCTTGTGATGGCCTCTACTTTCCAGAGGAACAAGAACAGGTGTTCCGAAGCAGAACTAGAAGCTGGCTGTTGTAGGTCACGTCTGTAATCCAAGCACTCCAGGGGCAGAGGCATGTGGATTGCTGAAGGATTGAAACCACACATTTGAGACAAGCCTAAGCTGCATATCAAGTACAAGGCCACACCTCTTCCAAAGGCAGAAGTGGCACAACAAAGTGGAGACTAGCTCTCCTTAACTCACTCAGAAAGTGACCCTCCTCCTAACCCACCACAGCATTTTCAAAGCAGGAAAAAAAAAATCAAATATGGTCCTCTTTTCCTAAGGCTTCGGGACTTGTTCAAATGTCTGATAGGAAGCAGGAAATATATCAATTTTGCATTGGCAGCCTGTGAGATCCCACTGAGGTCGCAGGCATTTTTGCTCAATTCCAAACTCATGTTGAAACCCAATCACACATAAATATTGGTGGAAGTGCCAGCTGTCACCCTGAAAACCCAACAATGCCTGGCCCTTCTTGGGCAGGGACAGAAGAGCTCTGGAAACCCCAATCAGAACTGTACACTGCAGCTAAGTAACCCAGGGGAACATATGCACTTCAAAAGTTGATTTTCTGATTTGTAATAAGATAATTTCTCAGCTCCAAGTCTTTTGAGTATCTCTGTCAGCAGTGGCTAGAGGGAGGGGAGACAACAGGAAGCAGGTGCCCAGCACTTGGTTATGGAGCTTCTAAGATGGCCTCAAGGGTTCCCGTCCTGGGATTTATCCGGAGCTGTTGGCAGTACTGATTTGCCTCTAACCTAACTTTTCAGCTAAGATGGTAGAATGTTGTCGGTCTTAAGAGTTTCTATTGCTTCGAAGAAACACCATGACTAAAAAGCAAGTTGGAGAGAAAAGGGTTTATTTGGCTTACACTTCCATATTTTAGCTCATCATTGAAGAAAGTCAGGACAGGAACTCAAACCAGGCAGGAACCTGGAGGCAGGAGCCATGAAGGGGTGCTGCTTACTGGCTTGCTTCAGATGGCTTGCTCAGTCTGTTTATAGAGCCCAGGGCTCCAGCCCGGGGATGAGCCCTTCCCCCACTGATCACTAATTGAGAAAATGCCTTACAGCTGGATCTCATGGGGCATTTCCTCAGCTGAGTCTCCTTCCTCTCTGATAGCTCTAGCTTATGTCGAGTTGACACACAAAACCAGCCAGCAGTACACTGTCTTAGGGTTTCTATCGCTGTATAAGACACCTTGACCAAAAACAACCTGAGAAGGAAAGGGTTTATTTCATCTTACAGCTTGTAGTCTACCGTCCAGGGAAATCAGGGCAGGAACTCAAAATAGGAACCTGGAGGCAGGAACCAACACAAAGGCCATGGAAGAGCACTGCTTACCTGCTTGCTCCCCATGGCTTGCTCAGCCTGCTTTCTTATACCACCCCAGACTGCCTGCCCAGATGTGGCATCATCCCTAGTGAGCTGGGCCCTCCCATATTTCTTATTTAAAAAAAAAAAAAAAAGCCCACAGACCACTGGTACAGGCTTTTCTCAACTGAGGGTACCTTTTCCCAAATGACTCTAACTTGTGTCATGTTGACAAAATACCAACCACTACAGACACCATCGATCGCTCCAGTCATAGGCGTCTTCTCTTGTGGCAGACTTTCTTGGTTGTCTTCCTAGCATGTGCACTTTTGTTAGGTAGACATACTGCGAAGGCCTGCCTGGCATAAGGCATGGGAGTAACATCAGATCATCACCAGTTATTAGCAGAAACCCTTGCTCCAAAAGTCCTAGAAGAAATTAATTCTGCCAACAACCATGTGTGTGTAAAGTCAGATCCTCTCTGTGGAGCCTTCACATGAGACTTGTCCCTGGCTAACGCCAGGAGACCTAGAAGTAGAGGACCAGGTGATACCACATCCACACTCATCAGTGACCCACAGAAACTGTGAAACTGTTGCTCTAAGGTTACTCTAAAACTTATTACTCATATAATGAACAGTTAACCTCTGCAGAATGATTCCACATTCACTGTTCCCTAACTTGGTGTCCAGCAGCCATCTTCAGGGCATTCAGCTTCTCACCCTGAACATCAGAAAGGCTCCAAGAGGCACCTTCTACACTGTCTCCCAGTCACTTGTCTCACAGAAGTCACCTGCTTGGCACGAATCTCTCAGGGCTTGCTCCTGTTCACTAGGTCTCTCCTGTTCTACTGTGGGTGCTTCCTGAGCTTGTCCCAGTTTACGCTCAGACACAGCCATCCACCGTTAAAGCAATTTACCACTGTACACCAAAACTGAAAGTGGAAATTTTCCTGAGATACCGTCTCCATAGTTTCGTAGGCCAAGTCTGAATATGATTTGTAGCCATGTATGCTGTTAAGATTCTCAAACACTATCACAAATGGCAAACAGCAGCAAGACAGCTGCCACACTGCCATCTGTGTGATGCCAACTTCCACACACCAGAAATGCTGCAAATAAATCTCTCTCAAACCTTGAAATCAACCTAATTCCTACTCAGACCAGGTGCATGGCTTCTCATGGCTCCTGACCTGCTCTGTCCACACACGAGTGGCATTACTCCCCAGGAAATCTGCTCTAGTCCCAGAAGCTAGAAATGCTGTCCACCACTACCCTCACCCCCACCTCAGCAGATGCTCCCGTGCTTCATTCTGGGTCCTGCTTCCCAGGAATGTTGCTGAGCCTGCACGGCCCTTTCTAACCCTGGCTCCAAATCCCCTCAAATGCCATCACTGTCAGCCCCAGAAATTGCACTCTCCAGATCCTCTCTAAAGCAGAAGAGGAGTGCTACCTACACAAAGCAAAAGTTCACAGAAGTTGCATGCTCTTGTTTAGCTTAAAAGATCTAACAGTGCTAGGTGTGATGGCAAGGCCACAACCTACATTCTAAGCCCTCTGAAAAAATACTTCCCAGTAGAGAACCTTGATAGCTGCCAGAAAGTATGTTCAGCCAAGCTTCCCAGGCAATATTCTAGAACTTTGTATAGTCACCCCTTTGAATAACCTGGGCTGAAACCTTCTAAGCATCCTGTTGTCAAATAAAGGCTAGCTTTAGGGGCTGGGAAGCTGACCCAGTAGGCAAGAGTGCTTGCTTCACAAACATGAGGATCTGATTTAGCGTCCCCAGCAGCCAGCATTACGGGTGGAGACAGACAGGCTGCGGGGAGCCCACAGTACAGCGCCTGCCTACCATGCCCCCAGTTTAACCTCTTGCACTGCATAAGCTGGATGTGCTGGAACACGTCTGTAATGTCCATGCTCAGGCAGTGAAGGAAGGCTATCAAAAGTTCAAGGCCAACCTGGGCTGCATGCAATCCTGTCTACAAACACCTCTTTTTAAATACCAGCAGATAATAAGTTCTTAAAATAAGAGAAATGAATCCTAAGAATGTGCCTACACAAAATCAGTGCTACTTACAAGCCTGCTTAGAAGTCAACCCTGACAGAAGAAGCCATAAGTCCAGTGAATATCAGGCATGGTCTTCGTTCATAGAAGTGGCATGCTCTTGGTTTAGCTTAGAAGGCCTAATAGTGCTAGGTGTGATGGCATGCATCTGAAATTTTAGAACTCAGGAGGCTGAGACAGCTGGATAGAGAGTCTGAGGCTAGCCTGGGCCACACTAGAAGATCTTCTCCCATTCTCCCAAACCAAAAAAAAAAAAAAAAAGAAAAATAAGTCTTGTTTCTTTTTCTGAAGAAAATTCAGGGCCTGATATCCTTAGAAAATAAGGACCTCATGCATATACATTTGCTGTGGTACTGCTGAGCCTAGCCTGCTCTGTCACTACACAGACTCCTGTCTGACCCAGGTCCAAAGGACTAGAAGAACAGCATGAAAATCAGAATGCCCCCCCCACCTCACAAGGTCCAAGGAGAACTGAACATAAGTTCAAGTCTTGCCTTGGTACCCTGTATCTACCTGTATGCCCCTGGGGAGCACTGTGCTTGTTAGTGTAGGTAGAGGGATAGCCTTCCCTCTTCCCTCCCTCTCAACCATGACCATCCTACTCTTACAGGACAACAGGAATCATTTGCTACCATGGACTTGCAAGAGGGTGTTAATTTTATTGTCTGTGTATGAGTATTTGCCTGCAAGTTATGTATGGGTATTGTATGCATGCAGCACCTATGGAGACCATAAGACAGCATCAGATCCCCTTGGAACTGGAGTTACATGTGATTGTGAATCACTCTGTGGATGCTGGGTCCTGAACCCAGGTCCTCTGGGAGAGCAACCAGTGCTCTAACCACGGAACAACCTCTCCAGCTCCAAGAAAATGTTTTTATTTCAAGTGGCCATACTAGGAACAGCAAGGTTAAGCATCCATCCACCCAGGAAGTCTTTAGAAAGCCAATCAGAATGGAAGTCATGGTCACTGAGTAGACAGGAGGCACAGGGCACTTTTAGAGCAGAGCACTGACTCTTCCTATAGAGCTGAGCTTCCTATGGCTTGGTGGAGCAAGCAAAGACCATGCTAAGTGGATACTAACCTGCCACGTACAGTGCCAGACACATTACATCTCCTGAATGGCCCTGTTAGTCTATATACAAGATAGATACAATTATTACTTCTGTTCTACATGTAGAGCAACTAGGGATCAGTTCAGTAGCTGATGCAAGGTTGTGCTGCTAGCAAATGACAACAAGCATTTGAACCTCAGCAGTCCGCCTCCAGGCTCCCTTTTAACTGCCATTTCGCTCTTCCCAAGGCACCCACTGCACCCCTGCACATCACTGAGCATCGTGCAGGTGCTGGTTGTCTTGACTCAATCAGTGATAAGCCTTTCTTATAGCAGCAATATGTGCTACAGGGCATGAGTTAGACAGTCTATAGCACAGACAGCAAAAACAAAACAACCTATCAGTTTCACCTGAAGGGACATAAATCCAGAAAGCCTTCCAATATGTTAAATAAGAGTGCAAAAGAAATAAGCTACAGGGGCTAGAGAGACTGCTTAGTAATTAAAAGCATTTGCTCCTCTTCCAGATGACCCAAGCTCAGATTTCAGCACTCACTTTGGACTGCTAGCCATTCTTGTAATCCTAGCTCAAGGATGTATGATGCCCTCTTCTGGTCTCTGTGGGCACTGCACACATAAATCTTTAACAAAAGGAGGAACAAGTCTTCAGTGTGGGCTGTGTGGCTCTGTAGGAAACCCCTTCCCCATGTGCCTACTGATTGATTGGGGAACACAATCATCTCCAAGCAAGCAAACTCCTTTCCCATATCATCTCATTTTAATTATATTTTACATATAATTGAATGTAAAATAATATAATTGATGAAAAATACTCATCTTGGCAATGCTTTTTGAACTTTTCAACTTATACACTGACTATTTTAGAAGGAATCTTCCCAGACTCCTAATGAGTGAAGTAACTCCTAGTCTCAGGTACTGTGCTCTGATGGTAGCTGTACAATGGCTCACTATGGCCACCATACGCCCAAGGCCCCTCCTCTTCTTTCTTCAAGCCACTCGCACAGCTGGTAGGTTGGGTAGCATTTCCCAAGAGCTCTCTAGTCGAGGACACATGAGGGTCAGAGGGTCTGCCACTGTGGGTCTGCTCCTCGGGGCTTTGCTTCTAGAGAGTGTAGTGACGGTCAAACAGTATAACATGTCAGTCAGAAATTTTAAGATTTAAATCAACAGATTCTAAACTCCTAAATCTGAAGGTTTCGTTTCATGTGTAAAAAATAATACTCGCACTAAGAGAAGAGGCCCACTGGGTTCTCTAACCTCCAATGCTGTGTTTGGACAGAACCCATAGTCTGCAAGGAAGGCAGCACAAAACACAGCATTTCAGCTATGCAGTTAACATGCAAGGGAGAGTTAGTCTTGGCTCATGCCTGCTATCCCAGCATGACAGGGGCTGAGGAACTAAAAAAAGAAAAAAAAAATCACAAGTTTGAGGCTAGCTTGTCTCAAAACAAAACAAAACATACCAGTAAAAATTAAGATAGCCAGCTATGTATGCCTGTCAGGGTTTCAACTGCTGTATGATAAAATGCCACAATCAAAGGCAGGAAAAAGTCTATAACTTTCAAGTCACACTCCATCACTGAGGTAATTCTGGGCAGGAACTGAAGCAGAAGCCACAGAGGATCCCTGCCTAACTGGCACGCTCAGCCTGAGAACACTTGCCTAGGAGTGTGGGGGTGGTGGTGGTGGTGGGGGAACACTACTCACAGTGGGCTGATCCTCTCACATAAATCAAGAAAATTCCCCCACAGACTTCCCTACAGTCTGATCTTATGGGAGCACTATCTTGACAGTCCCTCCTCTCAGATAACTCTGGCTTGTGTCAATAACAAAAACCTAACCAGTACAGGGCACAAACACTGTCCTGTGCTTTCTCCACTGTGGCCAATAACCCACGCCCACAGTGTCAAAGCATCTCCCTTCCCAGCAGACACCTGAGCAGGACTTGTAGACCCCCAAAACTCCCCCACCAAAATCTTCTAATTCTACTACACTTAAGTTTCCAGAATGTTCCTCCCATCTACAAGCCTCCCCTCTTCTGCACTTAGAAAATGTTTCCACTCTATCTTGTTTGCTTTCTTTAACCCTTTGACTTCTTCTTTCCATCCTCAAACTGCCAGGATAGATGAACTTGGAGTTTGCTTGAACCAAATACTTCCTGCCCATGGCCCCTCCACCTCCAAGAGCTGGTGTGCAGGTTCCTTCCTTTCCACCTTCCAAGGGCTAGGCCTGGCTTCTCCCCATCACCTCATCTTTGATGTTCACCACCCCTGTTTTTTTTTTTAAGATTTTCCCCTCAGTTTTATGGCCCCAGCTTGTGCTCCTGGGTTCTTTTCTTCCCTGGCAGCTTTCCTATGGCGAATGGCACCACTTCAGGCTTTGAGGTAGAGCCCTCTGTCTAGGTACACCTTACCTTCCCTGTTGACAGATCCACCTGCAGGCCTGTCCATGAGACAGACCAGAAACCAGCCAGAGCCACCTTCTCCCTTCAGGGTGTTTCTGCGCTGACTGACCCTTCTGATATTAGTGGCACTCTGCTGCCTCGAGGCTTATTAAGCATGGTCAGCAGATACTCACATAGCCCCTTTCTATCCTGTCTAGTGGCTAATCTGGCAGGAAACAGCTACCACAGAGAGCTTTGATGGGAGCCTCTCCTGGTGTCCCAGCCACCAGAGTCCTTAAGGAACCAGCAGTCTGCAGGCAAGGGTCCTGGTCAGTGCTGGGGAGGCCACAGTTCTAACACTTCCGATCTCAGTGACTATGATCTATATTTTGATTTCTCCAAGTTCAGATCAAATAAAACAAATGTTAATCATTTTCTGTAAATTGCCTAGTATGGCACCTGGGATACAGAAATAGCTGAGGAAATGGTCGTCACCACTATTCTAATTTACTTTCCTATTTTTGAGACAAGGTCTCCCTCTGTAGTATAAAAAAGCTTTGAACTAATAGCAGTGCCCCTGCCTCAGGCTCCTAGGTGTAAGACCTCACACCCAGCCTTATTTTAAATTCTTAACCATTTACCTCTGAGGCCTTTGCTTCTTCCAGAACACAGCCAAGTATCTGTATGTATTCCGTGGCACCTTTAAGGATATCAACTTTACTGGGCTTCCTGCTCTGTGGTAGAAACGGCACCAGAGCCTTCAGCTTGGCAAAGCCACGGTTGAGATTTTTTATCTAGAAAACAAAGACACAGTGATTTACTATTAGCTTTCAAGGCAGTTCTCCAAACCTCAGAAGAGGGTGGTGAGGGTACACACTGTTCGCTGTGCTCTTTAAATGAAAGTTTAAAAAACATGTATGGCAGCCTTGACATCATGACAGGGTTCTTTTTCAAGTTTCTACTAGCAAAAGGTTCTTCTCAGTTCTTAGCCATTCTCTCCTCAACTTCCGTTAAGTCTCAGGCCCAGTCTTTTTTTCCCTGCAGTATTTCTGGACCCTTATTCCTGAGGTGCTTGGTTAAGAACTTTGGGAGTAAGTACTAGGCCTAAACGTGCTCTTCGCTCTCCCTCTTCAGTTCCTGTTCCGGGGTCACCTTTGCTACAGCCAGACCCAAAGATTATGCAAAGCCAAGGAGCCCAAGCCTTCCCCTTGACTTCTTGGAAGCCAAGTTTTGGCTGATACTAAAACCCACCAGCAGATGCCGCTCTAACCACAGTCCACCATAAATCCTAGTTCTGCAATGGGGGAAGATTAAAAGACATTACATCCTTTACAATTTATGGGGGTAGGGGAAGACGGCTCCGTAGGTAAAAGTAATTGCTGTAAAATGTAACAGCTTGAATTTGATCGCCAAATTTCATATAAGATTGAAGGAAAGAATCCACTCCATGAAATTGTCCTCCATACTTCACAATCGTACTCCCCCAATAGAACAGCAGGCAGGCAGGCAGGCAGGCAGGCCGGCCGGCCTTTAAGTAGCTCCCATGAGGGCTGGAGAAGTGGTTCAGTAACCCAGAGGCTGTATTGCTCTTGCAGAAGACCTGAGCTCAGTTTCTACCACCCACTTCAGCTAGTTCACAACTGTCTGTAACTCCAGCTCCAAGGCCCTCTCCAGCCCCCGTACTCAGGTGTACATATCCTCACGAGACACATACACACACACACACAAACACACATGTAACATAACTTAAAATAATTTTTTAAAAAGACAGCACCGTCCAGGAAGACCAGCCGGAGAGACAGCCACGCTCATGGCCCTTAATGCGCAGCCGCATGAAGGTACAGTTGTAACAAGGCCACTGAGGACCTGGGCCAAGCCTCAAGAAGACGAAGTCACTCAGGAGGGCAGAGAGGAAATGCACACGTGTCGGATAGTGAGCACCCACGAGCATGGCAGTGGCAGTAAGGTGGCCCTGGGTCCTCACCCGCTCGCGCTCTTTGGCGTTGGCCACGCGCCTGCGCTCCAACACCAGATGCAGGTCGTCCGTGGTGGAGTAGCCGCCTGAGGGCAGCCGCTTGAGCCTACAGATGGCGGCGAGCCTGGGCAGGGGCCCTATTTGGGCCTGAATCAGCTCCTCTAGCACCTCGGCCTGCGGAGTGACCAGGAAGGGCTCTGGGGATGCAGGTGCCGTGTCCATGGCGGTCAAGGCCACGGGCAGCAGAGGCACCTGCTGCGCCTCAGGTGTTCCAAGCCTCGGAGGGGGTGGGGCACGCGGAGGGCATGAGGTGGAGGGGGCGGGGCATGCGAGGACAGGAGATGAGAGGGCGGGGCATGAGGTGAGAGGGCCGGGCATTCGGAGGCCATGAGCTGAGGAGTGGCGAGGCATGTGGAGGCCGTGAGGAGGGAGAGAGGCCTTAACTGTGGCACACTTGACACACCTGGGTGCCAGGTGGGTCTCGGAGGAGGCGGAGCCTTGGATGGGAGGAGCTTGTAGAGGGGTCTGGGCCCTGAGAAGGGAAGAGGAAGAGGGAGGCTCTGGAGTTGCCAAGGCAACTAAGGTTCTTGTCAAGGGCTTTACATCTTCGCTCCTGGTTGCACGAAGAGGGGTCAGGGTGAGGTGGCTGGGGGGGCAGGTGGCGGTGAAAAGCCCCTGCAGAGGCCATGATGAAAAGGTCTCTTACACTCTGGCCTACAAGGCCTGAATGAGGGCAGGAAGCACCAGGGCTGGCACGTGGATGTCTGCAATCAAAAAGCTTGAGGCACCTGAGCCTGGAAAGTTGCCTCTGAATTCCCTCCCGGAGCCTACATGATGGACGGCAAGGATTGACTCCCAGGAATCCCCTGACCTCTCTCCCATGTGCTGAGGCGCATGCACCCACACACACATACACATTCGGGCCAAATAAATAAAGGAAAGGGAAAAGAAGGTCACTGAAACCAGGAGGAGGGGTGTCAGCCTCAAGCAGACAGTGCTGAAATGACTTAACCTGACTCACCTGGGGCCAGGCGAGGACATCAGGGACAGAGTGCTCCCATAGAATTTTGAACCAAGAGGACTTATACCATTAACAGGACAGGAAGAGGTATCACGAAGGGGCCAGTGGGTCCTTCAAAGATTTTTTGATCAACAGGTTCTGCATTTTCTCGGCCTCCTCCACATGCAAGATGAAGGGGCAGGACTAGGTCGGTACACGAAAGACCATAGTAGAAGATCCTTTCCCCTGGCTTACCTCACATGGCCTGACCGCCAGGCCCCTGGGATGGGCTGACGTCCATGGCCAAGGGACTTTAACTCTGGGGCACTTAGTGAAAGTGCAGAGGATGAGGAGAGAAAATGCCTCTCTGCCTGCACTGCCCAAAGTGCTGTGGGCTGAGCTTGCTGGGCTCTCAGAGGAACCCTCTAACACCTGCCAGGGGCTGATTGTGAACACTGGCTCCATGCAACGGTTCTCAGGTTATCTCACAAGCTGGAATCACCAAGGAAGTTGGTTTGCTTTCTCTTTCACACGTGCACACACACACTCTGAGGTGCCTGAGCCAGGGTTCTGATTTCATGGGTCTGAGTTCCTGAATGCATGCAAATGTTTCCACACACATAGCTACAAACACATGTTTACATTTTTGTAAACATTTAAAAACAAAGCTGTCAAAAGGTGCCAAAACGCATTGGTAAAGTCCTAGGTTCCATCCCCAGCCTGAACTACCAGGCTGCAGGCAAAGTTGCCAACAGAATAGCAGAGAGCCCGAACCTGAAGTTCCCCTTGTTCAGGCTGCACACATGCTACATGCTGCAACTTCCTCCTTTCCTGGCTTACCACTTTCATTATGTTTTCCAAACCATTGTAACTGTTTATTATTATTATTATTATTTATGGTTTTTTATTTGAGACTTCATCCTGTACTGCCTAGAGTAGGTCTAAATTTCTGGACACAAGTCATCCTCCTGCCTCAGATTCCAGAACACTAGAGTCACAAGT